>JABUQX010091623.1:0-33632 GCA_015478945.1 Trachelipus rathkii | reverse complement strand
GAATATATATATATATATGATATATTATAATATATATTAATGAGAGGTTTCTGATGGAAAAACCGTCGAGGAGGTTACAGGTGTCTCTCTTATCTCTCACTTGCAATGGTATTAATGATAAATTTGAAAAAATAAACGACCGTTAACGAAGAATATGCTTAAAGTGAGTAAAATTTTAAAGTAAATAAGAAATTTTGATGATTTCCAAGATTCTATCCAATATTCTATATTGGCGAATATAGGATAGTGACTTAAGTCTGGGTAAAAGATGGAGCAGGGAAGGTTTGAGACTTTGTGGAAAGATGAGTCACGTTAAGTTTTTCCTGCAAAGGAGACGGAATGGCGAACGAAAAGAGTTTAGAAGGGGCAGTATTCACTGTAGTTGTGAATAAAATTTTTAAAATAAGAAAAGAGACAGTAAGTGGTTGTGTGAGTATTGATGCAGGAGAGAGAGATGGGAGAGTTGAAATGAAAAGCCCTATAATCTACTTTTCACAAGGCTGTGTTAGTTTAGTGAAACCATAAAAGAATGTGATGGGCTATAACAGAGCAAGGGCAACTTTGAAGTGTGAAGGAGTCCTGATTCAGCGACACAAACCTAGTAGATGATTGTTCTTTGCCACGATAAAAGAGGCACCAAGAATATCTGAAGAAATAAGGAAAAGATTCAGCTAATTCTTTTATAAAAATATATTAAATTGTATGGAAGGTTTCCACTCAGTGATAGATGATGGGAATTAATATTTGAAGACATTAAAAGCGACAGTATTTTTCTTTTTTCCTAGATTAAGAAATATGAGAAATGTCATAGGCTAGCTTGCTCAAAGTTCACACCTCCTAACCAGTATATCTGCTGTTGGATCAGTTTTATACAGAATGCAAAGTGATCTTTTAAAGGTAAAGTCATTCATGAGAGTTAGAGGACCAAAGGTTCACAGAGAAGAGAAAGATCTTCAGTCGTGTGTTTCTTAGGAAGAAATACCACGGGGCATCTAAAATAAGATTATAAATTTTACGTGTTTCCAAATCTTATTATTTGGGAATAAATTCGAAAACTTAAAAAATAAGGAGGTAATAACATAGTACCGATAATAGAATGTTGAGAAAGGTTCTCCTTGTTCTGCACAGTTTTGAATGAATCGCACGAGCTTTCATGAGTAAAAGGAAAAGAAAAGTTAATAAGTAGAGATGATGCAGTTTTCTAAGGACATTGCAAGCTTCGAGGCACAACTATTTAAAACCCGCGAGAATGATAGTGATCAGAACATACGCTGGGGCCTTAATATACGCGGGTATAAAGCATCAGAGAAGCGCTATTAAATCAAAATCTTTAAAAGAAAGTGCCAATGTTAAATATAAATGTTATTGACGGCGGTATATATGACCAATCAGTATATTTTATTGAGTCTGATAATGCCACGTCTAAGCGAAGATTGGTCAACTCCACAAAGATTGGTAATAATATGGCGAGTTTTCAAGTGCAGACCTTCGGAAGTTCAACAATGGTTGTCGCAAGTTTTTCGAAGGAGGAATTTTGTAATTACGAAAAAAGGAAAACTGGTTTAGGAAAACTTTCATTTAGATTGATTTGTTTTTTGCGCTTATTTTAAGACGGATATAACCATCATCAAAGTGGCACAGATCAATTCTCTTTACATTCTCTTTCTCTATAGATAAAATTACCTTTCAAAATAATTAAAGAGACAAAGAACTTTTTCAATGTTATATTTTCCAAGTTGTTACTTTTTTTAACCGATCAGCCTATATCATGCTTAGTTTAAAATGATATGACAGCTATTATTTAGATAACTTGTGAGGTTTAAAGCCCCCATTGAAGATTTCTAATTCAGCATGCATATCAAAATTCCAAATTACTATTGAAATTGTAATAATATAAAATTATATATATAAATTAATAATAATAATTAATAACAATTAATAATAATAAATGAAAATTAATAATAATATAGCAGAAGAAAGATGTAAAAATTCATCGTCTACAAAAGTAATCTTAAACGCTTTATTACGCTTTTGTAGTCTTCCTGTCATCTTTTAACCATTCCAATTCATGCTACCTTTTATTTACAACACACACACACACACACAGCACACACACACACACACACAACACACACACACCACAACACACACCTACAGCACACACACATGAATTCATATGTTAATCAAAACAAATTATTTAGACGATGCTTTCATCGGCAGAGAGCTACATGCTGGAAACTTGAATCTCCTTTTAGGCGACTGTCTCGTTTATACATTAGCAAACAGTACGAGTCAAAGATCTAAAAGTCCTGTGTTGCCTTGCCCTCCTTCACAAACCATATTATCAATTCCTTCTTCTCTTATTTTAAATTCCTGGGGGCGTAGCAATTTAAAAGACTATGCAGCTATAATAATATAATATATAAATATATTATATATATATATATATATATATATAATATATATAAATATATATATATATATATATATATTATATATATATATATATATACTATATATATATATTATATATATATATATATATATATATATATTATAATACATAGATATATATATATATATAATAATATATATATATTATTAATATATAATATATAATATTATATATATATTATATATATATATATATATATAATATATATATAATATATATATATATATTATATTATTATATATATGTATTAACCGCTTTGAAGAGTAGTACAGTGGTAATGAAAAAAGAATAATTGCTTCTTATTTTTAATTTCTAAGATAAATTAAATGCAGGTAGTAAATAATGGCATCAAAGATTAAAAGTTAACACAAATAGGCTAATTCACAGTCATTAATAAAATTGGTGAAAGTTAATATAATAAATTTCCACGATCAAAACACAATTTCCCGGCCTTTTAACAAGCCGACACTCAACACGACCTCTCTTCTTTATGAACATGAGATCTTACTGCCTCCTTCCCTCGAAATGCCAGGCATTTCTCGGGCAGCATTTTGCAGTGACTCATTTTTACGACAATGAAGAGTCACCGAATATTTCACCGAATATTTTTCTTACATAATGAAATAATAATTAACATTTAACATACAGAGTAACCCAATTTTTTGAGTGATGTTACAGTGTATATAGCCGTGAACAAAGCTACTATGAGAAGGTGTACAGGTATTATTGTGAGGGCAAGAGAGAATCCCGCCCTCACACGTTTGGTTTTTTTTTTTTTTTATTTTTTTTTTTTTTTTTGGTAGTAATTTGACATTATTATTACGAAATACAATTTTTATTCTTACAATACATTGTTACAAAATACATAAAAGACCTTCTTAATCCCCACCTCGGGGGGTTTGACTATTTCAACTCTTCTATTACAACCCCTTCCTGTTACATTTTGTAAAGAACACGCGGGAATTTATTCACAACTATTAATATTTGGCAGCATGCTTTTCAGCCGTAGCATTAGATAGAGGAAAGAAGATGATTTTTTTGAAGGATAAGTATCAATTTAATTACTGTCTAACTCTAAGAATTGCATGCAGAACTAATAAGCCTCCCCCTTTTCCTCTTCAATTTCTTTCTTATTTAATTATAAACTATTTATTTCTTACCTTTATCGTATTATATATGTATCTTTTTTTTTTATTTAACCTTATTTTTCTCTTTTTTCAGCGTTCCTATCGGTTATGTTATGAAAAATTCTTACATTTCTTAAATTTTCTACTGCCTCTTTCCCTTGCTTTAAAATATAAACGTTATTCTTTTTTATCCGTAGCACCCTGAAAGGTCCTGAGTATCTCTCTGACAGTTTCCCTACATTATACTGTTGATTTCTTATTAACACGGCCCTTGCCTTGTGGAGATCTTTCGGAACAAATATATTTTTATTTTTATATACAACCTGTGGTGCCAGAGGCCTACGCATTAAGGCCACTAGTTTCTTCAAATAAGCACTTTGACTGACTGTGGCACTGAGTGCCTCCTTCTGCAACAAGCTTCCTGGCACTGATAGATTTTGGCCGAACATAAGAACACTGGGAGTGACCCCTTGGTCATTTAGAGGGCTAATTCTCAAACAGTACAGTGCCCAAGGCAAAATTTCAGGCCATTTTAACCCTTCATTCTCCCTATCATTAATCATACACCTTAGTGTCACTATGAGAGCTTGATTTAATTTTTCCGCTAGTCCGTTCGAACGAGGGGAATTAGGCGTCGTGATAATATTATCTATGTTGAGTAGGTTACACACGTCATTAAATATTTTGGCAGTGAACTGGCTTCCCCGGTCTGAGATGAGCCTTTTTATAGAGCCACAGAACGGAAAAATTTCGCCCACTAACACATTTAATACCGAGTCGACCGTCGCCTGTCTAAGAGGGTAGGCGAAAGGATACTTACTAAATCTGTCGATAAAAACAAGCAGATAATTGAATCCCATACTGCAGGGTAACTTACACAAATCCACATGAAGAGTATCAAACTTCTCCGAGACCTCCTTAAATCTGCCGAATTCTGGAGATATCCTTCTAACGCTCTTGTTTTTTTGACAGACATCACAACTCTGTATGAATTTTTTTACTCTACTATGCATAAATCTGAAGGCAAAATCCGCTTTCAGGATAGTCAACGTCCGTTTAATTCCCAAGTGATTTGTGTTATGTATTTTCTCTATGACATCATCCACCAGATTTTCCGGTACTAATATTCTAGCTGTGCCTGTAGAGATGTCAACCGCCAAAGACAGCTCTTTGCCCCGATGGATGAATTCCTTGTAACAGGCCTTCAATCCACTAGTTTTCAGCCCCTTTATTAGGTCCCTTATATAACCATCAGTCTCCTGTTCTATAGCTATCTCTTTGAAATCTACACCATCCTGAATTTTCTTCATCATTCCATTTAACCCTTTTTTACTGTAAGTTATAGTATTTATTACAAAATCCTCAAAGTCATTATCATTACCAGCTTCGCTACTATTATCATTGCCACTATTATTATTATTACTACTACTACTAATACTACTACCACTATCAGCTTTTATTATATTATTATTATTATTATACTACTACTACTACTACTACTACTACTACTACTACTACCACTATCGCTTTTATTATTATTATTATTATTATTATTATTATTATTATTATTATTATTATTATTATTATTATTATTTTCATTATTATTATTATTATTTTTATTATTATTATTATTATTATTATTATTATTATTATTATTATTATTATATTATTTTATTATTATTATTATTTTACACTTATTATTACCGCTTTTATTATTATTTTTATTATTATTATTATTAATTTTTTCATTATTATTATTATTGCTTTTATTATTATTTTTATTATTATTATTATTAATACTTATTTACCTCATTATAATCATTATATTATCTTTACTAAAATTATCATTATTATTATTATTATTATTATTTAATATTAAATTATTATTTATTTCCTTTATAATCAGTTCTATTAATATAAACCTTTTATGATTGTTGATATAATATCTCCCAGTAATGTTTGTTGCCGTTTAACGTAGCGATTTAAAGGGCTTAACGCTTCCACAATTGGAATTACAGAGAATTCATTTCACTAAACTCCTCTCCAGTTGTAACTCCGTTTTCCATGGCAGTCTTCTTTCGCCACGCCGCACTCCCCCTTTTCTATAGCAAGCTATTGCAATTGCAAATCCCGGGCAGCCTCTATAATCTTATCTCTTTTTTTATTTCTTTCGTTAGCCAATTCTTGTCAAAATTATGCCATTTTAATTTTTAGGCCTTAGAAGACGCAATTTAAACTCAATTGTCAAAATTTTGCAATGGCGTTCAATAAGTTTAATTCCCGAAATATTATATGCTTTTTGTAGGCACCTATTTTTCGTATAAGGCCCGTGATTAGCTCCACTGTTGCTGGTACAAATACTGACTTTCCTATTTGCAATTATAAGTAAGCATATTTTTGTAAACTGTTATTGACGCATAATAATTCCTTAACTAACTGTGGTAGTGCCACTTCCACCTCAGTAAGTATGGTACTGTAAAGTGCGAAAATCTTTGTCTGATTATTTTCTTCTCCCATAAGTGCGCTGGCTATAGTAAGCTCGCTTACCTTCGTGTATAATAGTAACTCAGTTTTTTCATCAGGGAACGACAATAGGGTGGCACTCACCATAGCCGCTTTAGCTTCTTGAAATGCTCGCTCGGCTTCTACTCCCCAGGAAATCCTTTTATTGGAGGCGGGTTTTCCCTTCAACATTTTTGTTAGGGGTTGCAACAATTGGGCCGCTCCGACTATGTTACTTCGGCAGAAGTTATATAGACCGAGGAATGCTCTAAGTTGTTTGATATTTGTTGGCTTTGCAACATTCACCACTGCATCGATTTTCTCCTTACTAGGCCTAATTCCCTTCTCGCTAATATTGAAACCTAGAAAATCTGTTTCTCCGACTGCAAGTACACATTTTTTTGGGTTCATATAAATTTTCATATACTTTAATCTCTCTAAAACTTTCTCCAACATTGCAACATGTTCTTCAAGAGTCGAACTGGCAATTAATATGTCATCTAAATAAACAAAAACATTCCTTAAATCTCCAAGCAAGATTGACATGAAGCGCTGGAAAGCACTAGAAGAGCACTTGTGCCCTTGTATTAAATAGTTAAAACTGTAGTTACCAAAAGGACAAGTAATAGTGAAATATTTCTTTGTTTCCTCGCTGATTGGCACGTTATAGTAAGCTTGCCGAATGTCTAGCCGTGTTAGCAATTTGCAATGTTGCAATTGCAATAAAATATCTTTAATCTTAGGCAGAGTAAAATTGTCAGAGGTTGATCTCTGGTTCAATAACCTCAAATCAACGACTAAACGAACCCTGCCATCCGACTTTGGCAAGAAGCTTGTTGGGAAACCCCAATTGCTTCTCCCCCGCGAAATGACCCCCGCGTCCAATAATTTATTGATTTCCTCCCTTGCTTTCTCAAAAAGATGTGGAGCTATGCTTCTACTCCTCAATTGTATCGGCGAGCCGCTGACATTCACATGGTATGGGTAATTTGCCGCCAACTCGCACAAAATTTCTTTCTTCCTTTCAAAGACATTCTTCTCTCTCCCTCCCCTCATCAACAGTGCAAATCTTAAAAACTCCCCCTTTCCAATAGTACAACTTTACTCCCGCCCCTCCCCCTCCCGCCATAGTTTTAATTCGCATTAAGTTGTTTTGAATGAGGCGACCAAGCCATTCTCACAGCTGTCAAAATAAGCCACGCCTCTCTTCTTCCTGTACTTTGTACAGATAAAGCGCCATCTTGTGAGTTGATCATTCTTTAAATTTAAATTAGGTGCTTTATAGGGATTTAAGAACAAGACCTGGTACTTCCTAATTAAATTATTAACTAATTCGTATTCGCAAAGCGGTATATTTAAAGAGACAGCGGCTAGAGGAAATATAGAATTTCGTACATGCTTGGAAAAATCGAAAGCCTCATTACTAAGAGAAATACTACGTTTCGTGCTGGGATCTAATAAATAATGACACCTAAAGTCAATAATGAACCCGTGTTTTTTGAGAAAAGGCATGCCGAGAACATTAAATTTGATATCTGTAGCGTAGGCATGCACATTGTAAGGTCTATCTAACCCCAAATCAATTTTAATTACTCTTTTATTATAAATATTCATGCAGCCTCCATTTGCGGCTCTGGCAGTGCCAATAACGGCACCCCCCTTATCTAATTCAGACGCTACCACCAGGTCGAGGCAACTTCCGGTGTCTAGTAGGTAAGATTCATTGTTAGTTTTATCCGAAATGTAATACAATTTATCGAAAACTACATCTCTAATAGTGGTAACGATTTTAGTTGAGTTGCCAGAAACTTCCACTACAGTATTACCAGATAAGTCACATGCATTATTTCTTAAAATTAATGATCCCTCATGCTTATCGGAAGGAGAAGAACCCCCTTCATCCCTAAAGCTAATACAATTCATTTTCAGAAAGGGAATTTCGCCCCCTTCATTAATTACAAATTCATTTTTATCATTATTTTTATCAACAAGTATGGAGTCACAAGTCTGAGTCGCCTCTCTTCCCGCCTTCTCCCCAGTGAGCGGAGTGGGGGAGCAGGTCGACTCGGTCGGGGGAGACAGCGACTCATTTACAAGGCTATCGTCTTCAATGTAATTAGAAGAATTTACAAAACCGTCATCGCCATCACTATGGCTATCATTTCTAATTCTACAATCACTACTATTATTATTGTCATTATCGTTATTAATCTCATCATGCATTGAGTTACAATGTAAAGTCGAAGAGGACTCCTGTGGGGGAGAGGTTGACTCAGGTGGGAGAGAAGCTGACCCGCTAGAAGTCCCCACCTCGTCCATTTGAGTCACCCTCTCATCATTAAAACTTTCGTTTTCAGATGCGTTGTTAATTACCCGCTCCTGCCTCTGATCATCTTTACAAGTAATATTTCTACTCCACTTAAATCTATTAATATAATTAACATTTCCATTATACCCACGATCATCATAATTACAATTATTATAAAAATACCTATTATTATTATATCTATCATAATTGACATATCCACCATTATCATAGCAACTATTGTCGGCCATACGATCGTTTATTATAAAGTTTCTATCAATTACAGGCATAAGTATAATAATACATTCGCTAACATATAACGGCTTATTATAATAATAATTTCTTCTACTATTATTACAATTATTAAGATTATTGATTATAAGCGACTATTGTAAAACCGCATTTCTAATAAAGATTACCAGCATAATTAAAATTAATATTCCCCCCCCCCAAAATTTGACCTATTCATATAAAAATTGCAGGCCGAGCAATTACAAGAATGTCTACTTACAGAAGCATCATTATTCCCCCACAGATTCACCCCTATTTGGCCCGGGAGTCGTCTCCCGGACCAACCTTTGCGTTTCCCTGTCTCTGGACGTTGGAATTCTGCTGTGGAAGCGGGGGGGTTGCCGGCGGTTGCGAAATTAAGGCGTACATTGGGCAATATCGACCTTCACATCTAAATGAACGATGCAAGAATTTTTTATGGAACCTACAAAGCCCTTCGGTACTTGAGCCAGCTGCAACGTTGTCATATGTTGATCGGTTGAAGTTCCTTACCTCTTGAATTTTGATGCAATTGTTGTGGGTGGGGGAATTCTATCGCATTCTGACACATCGGTCTTAAAGCGAGTTCTATTACGCTTTTGGCGAGTGACCTCATCTCTTCAGCTGATTTTTCATGAGAGATTATTAACCGGCTTATTTCTCTCTCTTGTACTGAAGCCTCTCGGCCAGGTGGCTTGGTGACTTTCTCTTCTGCTGATTGTACGGCGTTTACAGGCTGCCATTCGGTTCTCCCCCCCGCGGGGGATTGGCGAGCACCGTTTTGGGAAAAAAATTTGTTAAAAATGTCGTCGGCAATTTCAATTAATTCCTCAAAATTATGGTTCTTCTCTGTTGTCATGAGGGAGATCTGTAATTGCTTAGGCAATCGTAAGAGAAAGAGTTCTCTAATAAATTTTGCATCGTTGTCCGTTATTGAATCGAAAGTGGATAATCCGAGCATCTCTTTTATTCTAACTGCATAATCGGATGGAAGCTCCGCCTCCCTCATTCCTGATTGAAAGACTTCTTCTATCTGCGTTCTTAGCGATGGTGCATAGAGTTTTTCTATTACCTTTACTAGTTTAGTATAACAATCGTCTTTTAGGGGAAGTTTCAACGAATTTGTAATTTTGCTTGGTAATTTTGATGCCAGAAGCCTTACCCTCTCCCTTTGATCGATGATTTCATTAAGGTTAAAGATCATTGTCGTCTGCCGGATCCAGTCTAAGGCATCAAATTCGTTGAAGGGGGGGATAGCATTGAGGGGGAGATTCTTCTTTCTTCCTTTTCTCCCTAAGAGAGTGGGGGAAGGGTGACTCTTCACCAGGTTCGCTGCTTCATCTTGGATCTCGCTTTCCGAGTCTGTTTCGTATTGTGATGCGTCACCTTCTTCATTTACTCCTTCGGTCGAGGGGACTTCTGGGGGAGTGTGATGGGGTCTTGAGGATTGAGACCGAGTCACAATAGCTACGTTGTTCCTCTTCGTTTGAACTCTGAGTGACTTTCTTTTTAAACTCGGCATTCTTAATGGTTTTTTTTTTTTTTGGTTTAGGGAAAAGTTTTTAAGCCTATTTTGATAGAGACGCAAGTTTTTTATATTCACTGCTTTATTTTCGGGAATTTGAACTGTTATTGATTGATTGTTTTTTGTTATTTGTTTTTGTGTGTGTTGTGTTTTGAATTGGCACTTTTTTTCACTTCACTGTCTTAATTAGGCACTGTTTGAATTAATTCACTGTTTGGCACTCTTCAAATCAGTCAGGTTGGGTGTTCAAGGTCACTAATGGGGTTACTATTTCTTTGTATTAACCCTTGAAGAGTTAGTACAGTGGTAATGAAAAAAGAATAATTGCTTCTTATTTTTATTTCTAAGACTAATTAAATCAGGTAGTAAATAATGGTATCAATATTAAAAGTTAACACAATGGGCCAATTCACAGTCATTAATAATATTGGTGAAGGTTAACACTATAATTCCTACGATCAAAACACAATTCCCGGCCTCTTAACAAGCCGACACTCAACACGACCTCTCTTCTTATGACATGAGATCTTACTGCCTTCCTTCCCTCGAAATGCCAGGCATTTCTCGGGCAGCATTGCAGTGACTCATTTTTACGACAATGATGCTATACAAGAGTCACCGATAATTTTCTTACAATAATGAAATAATAATTAAAATTTTAACATAACAGAGGAACCCCTTTTTTTGAGTGATGTTACAGGTGTATATAGCCGTGTGCACAAAGCTACTATGAGAGGTGTACAGAATTATTGTGAGGGCAACCCTAAAATCCTCCACCCTCACAATATATATATATATATATATATATAGTATACTATTAACTTTATATATATATAACTATACTATGATATATATATAATATATATATATATTATATATAATATATATATACTATATATATATATAATATTATAATATATACAAAGGCCGTTCTGGGGGGGGGTTTGAACCCCCAAAATTATTTAAACCGATAAAGTTTTTTTGGATATCCTGAGTCCTCTTAATTTTAATTTATTAGATAATGACATATAAAAGGAAATTTAAAGAGTAAAAATTAATATTGAAATGATGAAAATATACTTGATGATTGTTCGTGAGATTTAGGTTAGGTAAAAAGGATAGGTTATTGAAATCGAAAATTGCTTGGCATTTCTTGAGTCAAATTCAATATTTTTTTATCAACAGAATTGGGAAGAGTCCAATCTTTTATATAATCAAATGAAGCCATTTCGAAAAAAACTGTAGGAGGAGAATCGACAAAAATGTCGAAAAAAACATAGGTTTACCAAAAAAAATTGTCAAAAAAAATAGGTTTCCAAAAAAAATGTCAAAAAACAACATAGGTTTCCAAAAAAATGTCAAAAAACCATAGGTTTCCAAAAAAATGATGATCAAAAAATAGGTTTTCAAAAAAATTGAGATTACAAAAGATCATCGATTATAGAACGAAGAAACTCGAAAAACGACTTATTTAAGTCAGAAACTGCGCTTTGCTCTTTATTGATGAAAATCGGGCGAAATTAAGAATTTTAGGATACAATCTTTAAAATTGGGCAAAATAGGCTCAGCCCAGAGCAAAAATCAACCCTCCCCTTATTAATAATATATATATATATTATATATAACTATATATATATATATATAAATATAATACTATATAGTATACATATATATATTCAATATTTATATATATAATATAATATATTATATATATATGTACATAATTTTATATAATATATATATATATACTATATATATATATATATTATATAGTTATTATATATATATATATTTTTGTATTTAAATATCGAAAATCTTATTGAGAGAATTTTATATACATAATTATATATTATATATATATAATATAGAATTTATTAAAAATAAATTCTTTATAAAATATTTTACTTAAAAATTTCAAATTTACTTTAGAAAAATAAAACCTATATCGTATCATTCGTATGTTAAATCAACTCTCAAGGGAAGCTTTTGAGCTTATTTTACTATGGGCGCGTTCGTAACTGACGTCGTGAATGTGTGAAAATTTTATGATCTTTATAGGCACATTGAAAAAAATTCAAAGAAAATTAAAGTTAATCAAGCAAATATATGCTTTTAATAATTATATGCTGTAATTTCAAATAAATTTGGAATAAAATTATTAATTTATTAAAAGTGAACAATAGTTTGTAAATAAATAATTATATCTGTAAGCTATCTTATAAACCAAGTTCAAACATTCTTATTATTATATATACTATATATATAATATATATATATATATACTACTATAATATAATATATATATATATTATATAATATATAATATAAATATATATACTATCATCATATATATATATTATATATATAGTATATATATATTTATATATATATATAATATATATTATATATATAGTATACTATATATATATATATATATATATATATATATATTATATATACTATATATACTATATATACTATATAATATTATATAATAATATAATATATCTAATTATTATACTATATATTATATACTATATATTATACTATATATAATACTATAATATATTGTATTATATATATATACTACATATTATATATATATAATATACTATTATTATATAATATAATATATATATATATATATATATATATAAATAATATATATATATATATAAATATAATAATATATATATATAATACTATATATATATATATAATATACATAATATATATATATATATTATATATAATATAATATAATTATATATTAGACAATATATAATATAAAGCAGGAGAAATTTACAAACGTGTGAATATAATTATTATTCATGGAATATATGAAGTAAAAATTTTAACTAACATTAGGGAATATTGCATTTTATACAGAATATGTTGATGATATTATTATACAGTATTCCCTTCTTAATAAGATGTGGATATGATTGTTAGTGAATCAAAGCGAATGTAGTCACCTGAAATAGATTCTATTTGGAAATGGATTGAGATGATACGCTTTCCTTTTCTGGGATTATTCTATTTGAGGACATTGCAGATGAGTCATATTTGCATTTGATATTATATAGAAAGGAAATACACGAGGAATAATATATCACTTCACTAGCTTCTCTGGTCACTCGTGGATTTTGGTAAAACACGGTGTTGTAAAGGGTCTCTTAAGGGCTCTAGCGAATTTGCAGTCCACATTTTCTAGAAATGGAAATCAGAATATGTTAGAATGTTTTTAAAAATCATATAGATTACCGCATCGATCCTTATATATATGAGGGCTCTATCATGCGCAAAAAGGTGTTTTATTTTTCACTCCTAATCGTTGACCTGCAATTGATAATCAATGATAATAGTTCTCTTTCCAAATGACAATTTTTAACAAAGTATCTACTAAAGATTTTATCAAATTTGCAGGTAAACATTAGTGAGGTGTAAAATAAAAATCCTTTTTGCTGCAATGAAGAAGCCATCATATATAAAGGATCATGCGTAATCTGATAGATTTCTTAAAAACATTCTTAAATATTCTCATTATCCATTTTCTTAGAAATGTGCTGACTGCAAAATTCGATAGAGCCTTAAGAAGAACCCCTTTTACAAACCGTGATTTTACAAAATCAGAGATCTATGAGAGCTACAGTGAGATAATTATCCTCGATGTATTTCCTTTCTAATAAATATCAAAAATGCCAACTATGAACCATCTGCAATTGTTCTCAAAAGAATATCCAGAAAAGAAAGCTTATCATCAATTATCCAATTTCCCAAAAGTAAAATCTATTTCAGCGACACATCCATTTGATTCACTAACAATCAAATCCACATTCTTATTAAAGGGAATAATGTAAAATATCATCAAACATATCTGTCATAAATGCAATAATCCCAAAATGTTAGTTAAAAATTTACTTCAATATTAATTCCATGAATATAATAATGTTATATTCACACGTTTATTGATGTTTTCTCCTGCTTGTATATAATATAATATATATAATATATATATATATATTATAATATATATCATAAAATATATATATATAATATATATATTTATATTAATATTATAATATATATATATATATATATTATATAATATATAATATTCTATATATATATATATATTATATCTATATATATTTTTTATAGAATATTATATATAATATATATATATTATATATATATAAATATATATATATAATAATAATATAATATATATATATATATATACTTTAAAATTATTTATATTATAACAGCGATTTATATTTGCTATCGGCTAAATTTGTATATTCTTCATTATAAATTCTTGAAATGTATATTTTAATATAGAACATATATAATTATAGCTACAATATATACCGATATTAAGCACATATATTAATTATATATATATAATATATAATATGATTATATATAT
This sequence comes from Trachelipus rathkii, assembly GCA_015478945.1. Lineage (NCBI taxonomy): Eukaryota > Metazoa > Arthropoda > Malacostraca > Isopoda > Trachelipodidae > Trachelipus > Trachelipus rathkii. The sequence continues at coordinate 19,019 of JABUQX010091623.1, read as the reverse complement.
ATATATATAATTACTTAATATTAAATATAGTTATTTATATATATATTATATATATATTATAATAATATATATATAAATAATAAAAATGTTTTGAACTTGATTATAAGATAGTTACATATAATTATTATCTTTAAAAATATTGTTCAACTTTTAAAAAATTAATAATTTATTCCAAACTTTATTGAAATTACGCATATAATTATTGAAAAGCTATATATTGCTTTGGGATTTGATAACTTTTCTTTTGATTTTTCAATGTGCAAAGATCAAAATCTTTTCACAAATCAGGCGACGATCAGTTACCGAACGCCTGCCAAGTGGGTAAAATAGCTCAAAAGCTTCCCTTGGAAGAGTTGATCTTTAACAGTCAAACGAATGATACGATATTGAGCGTTTTATTTTTTAAAAGTACAATTAGAAATTTTTTAATGTAAATATTTTTAAAAGAATTTTATCTTTTAATAAATTTTCATAATATAATTATATAAATATTTATAAATATATATTATATATATATATATATATAATATATAATATTATATAGTATATATGTATATAATATATATATATATATATTTATATTATATATATTTATATAATATATATATATATATATATATATATATATATATTAATATAATAATATAATAATAATATATATATATATTTTATATATTATATAACTATATATATAATAATATATATATATATAAATATATATATATATATATATATAATATTAATAACAAAGCGAGGGGTTGATTTTTGCTCTGGGCTGACGCCCATTTGGACGTGCCCATTTTAAATGTATCCAAAAATTCTAAATTTTCGGCCGATTTTCAATCAAAAAGAGCAAAGCGCAGCTTTTCTGACCTCTAAAAAGTCGTTTCGAGTGTCTTCGTGTCTATACATATTCTTTCGGAATTTTTATTTCTCCAAACCTATGTTTTTTGACATTTTTTCGTAACCTATCGTTTTTTGAATTTTTTTAAGAGACTTAATAATTTATTGGTGTTCATTTTTCTGTACTTATACTTGCTAGGAATAAGCTTACGAAATTGTACAATGTCAAAGATTTTTTTGTACTTTTGTTCATTTTGAGACACAAAGTCACTATTAATTTCACCCTTCGTAGCAATGCCTCCGCTAGAGATTCTCCCTTTGCGCTTTCCATAGCCACTAAACCATAAAGTCATTTCACGAACCAATATGTTTTCCTCATTTATTTTAACTACTACTCTTAATTTACTTTGAATATTATTTTTATTCTTAAAATGTAAATTAAGACTTTGAGTCCATAAGAAAAATTTTATAGTTTAAATAATTTCGGGGTGGGAGGGGTTTTCAGCCCCCATCTGGCCTCTGTCTTGCTTATATATTATATAATATATATATTATTATTATATATAATATATATTATATATTAATATATAATATTTATTATATATATATATATATAATATATAATATATTAAATATTATATACTATATAATATCATCTGATAGTAGGATAATATTTGCCCTCACAATAATCCTGTACACCTCTCATAGTAGCTTTGTGCACGGCTATATACACCTGTAACATCACTCAAAAAAGGGGTTCTCTGTATGTTAAATTTTAATTATTATTTCATTATGTAAGAAAAATATTCGGTGACTCTTTTGTATAGCATCATTGTCGTAAAAATGAGTCACTGCAATGCTGCCCGAGAAATGCCTGGCATTTCGAGGGAAGGAAGGCAGTAAGATCTCATGTCATAAGAAGAGAGGTCGTGTTGAGTGTCGGCTTGTTAAGAGGCCGGGAATTGTGTTTTGATCGTAGGAATTATAGTGTTAACCTTCATCAATATTATTAATGACTGTGAATTGGCCCATTGTGTTAACTTTTAATATTGATGCCATTATTTACTACCTGATTTAATTAGTCTTAGAAATAAAAATAAGAAGCAATTATTCCTTTTTCATTACCACTGTACTAACTCTTCAAGGGTTAATACAAAGGAAATGGTGACCCCATTAGTGACCTTGAACACCCAACCTGACTGATTTGAAGAGTGCCAAACAGTGAATTAATTCAAACAGTGCCTAATTAAGACAGTGAAGTGAAAAAAAAGTGCCAATTCAAAACACAAACACACACAAAAAACAAAAAAAAACAAAAAAAAACAACAAAAAAACAGTTCAAATTCCCCGAAAAAGCAGTGAAATAAGAAACCCTATCACAATAGGCTTAAAAAACTTTCCCTAAACCAAAAAAAAAAAAACCGTTAAGAATGCCGAGTTTAAAAAGAGAAAGTCACTCAGAGTTCAAACGAAGAGGAACAACGTAGCTTTGGCTATTTTGTTTTTGGGGGGGGGGAAAAACTCGGTCTCAATCCTCAAGACCCCATCACACTCCCCCAGAAGTCCCTCGACCGAAGGACGCTTAAATGAAGAAGCGTGACGCCATCACAATACGAAAGCAGACTCGGGAAATGCGAGATCCAAGAAGAGCATTGAAGCAGCGAACCTCGGTGAAGAAGTCACCCGTTCCCCACTCTCGTTAGGCGAGAAAGGGAAGAACAAGAGAATCCTCCCCTCAATCGGCTATCCCCCTTCAACGGAATTTGATCCTCTAGACTGGAATCCGGCAGACCGCCAATGATTCTTTAACATTAATGAATCTATGAATCAAAGGGAGAGGGTAGCTTCTCGGGGCATCAAAATCCAAGCAAAATTACAAATTCGTTTGAAAACTTCCCCTAAACAGACGATTCGTTATACTAAACTAGTAAAGGTAATAGAAAAACTCTATGCACCATCGCTAAGGACGCAGATAGAAGAAGTCTTCAACAGGCAATGAGGGGCGGAGCTTCCATTGCATTATGCAGCTCTAGAATAAAGGGCATGACTCGAGATTATCACTTTCGATTTCAATAACCGGACAACGATTGCAAAACTTTCAAGAGAGAAACTCTTTCTCTCTACGATTGCTAAGCAATTAAGATCTCCCTCATGACAAAGAGTAAAACCATGATTTGAGGATTAATTGACATTAGCCGACGCACATTATTTTAAACAAATTTTTTCCCAAAACGGTGCTCGCCAATCCCCCGCGGGGGGAGAAACGGAATGGCAGCCTGTGAACGCCATCCGATCAACAGAAGAGAAAGTCACCAAGCCACCTGGCCGAGAGGCTTCAGCTCAAGAGAGAGAAATAAGTCGTCTGATAATCTCTCATGAAAAGTCGGCTGAAGAAATGAGATCACTCGCAAAGAGCGTGATAGAGCTCGCGAAGACGATCTGTCAGAATTCGAAAAACTCCCCCACCCCCAATAATGATCAAAATTCAAGAGGAAGGAATTTCAACCGATCAACATATAGCCAACGTTTTTGCTGCGCCCTAAGTACAGAACGGTCTTTGTAGGTTTTCATAAAAAAAATTCATTGCACCGTTCATATAAATCTGAGGGTCGATATTTTGCGCATGATACACTGTTGATATTCGCAACCCCCGGCCAACTCCTTCTCCCCCGCAGCGGAACTCCAACATTTCGAACCAGGGAAATGGAGAGGTTGGCCTGTGAGACGACTCCCAGGCCAGGTGGGGGTAAATATGTGGGGAAATGACGCCTTTGTGAGTAGAAATCCTTGTAATTGTTTACCCTGCAACTTTTGTATGAATAAGTCTAATTTTGGGCGGGGAAATATTAATTTTAACTATAGAATAGACAGAACATTATTATAATCGATAAATCAAACCAAATGGTAGGAATTTATAGTCATAATCTATAATAATAGAAAATTACATAAACTATAATAGGACATTTTTATAATAATAATCCCAATGGTAATAAAATATTGATTTATAACAGTAATGTTTATGATAATGATGCAGTGATGATTAATAATAATTTTTGTAATAATAATGGTATGCAAATTTTACTGGCCATAATAGATAATAGGTATTTTAGTAATAATGGTAATTATGAATCGTGGGTATGATGGAAATGTTAATTATATTTAATAGATTTAAATGGAATAGAAATTTTTTACTTGTAAAAATAATCAAGGGCGAGAGGGGGTAATTAACAACGCATCTGAAAACGAAAGTTTTAATGATGAGAGGGTGACTCAAATGGACGAGGTGGGGACTTCTAGTGGGTCAGCTTATCTCCCACCTGAGTCAACCTCTCCCCCACAGGAGTCCTCTTCGAAAACGTTTACATTGAATCAATGGCAATGGTGAGATTAATAACGAATAGTGGACATAATAATAAGTCAGTGATTGATAAGAATTAGAATGATAGCCATAGTGATGGCGATGACGGTTTTGTAAATTCTTCTAATTACATTGGAAGACGATAGCCTGTAAATTGAGTCCTGTCTTCCCCGACCGAGTCGACCTGCTCCCCCCACTCCGCTCACCTGGGGAAGAAAGGCGGAAGCAGAGGCGACTCAGACTTGTGGACTCCATACTTGTTGATAAAAATAATGAATAAAAATGAATTTGTAATTAATGAAGGGGGCAAAATTCCCTTTCTGAAAATGATTGTATTAGCTTAGGGATGAAGGGGTTCTTTTCTTTCCGATAAGCATGAGGGATCATTAATTTTAAGAAATAATGCATGTGACTTAATCTCGGTAATACTGTAGTGAATTTATCTGGGCAAACTCAACTAAAATCAGTTGCAGCTATATAGAGATGTAGTTTTGATAAATTGTACTTACATTTCGGATAAAAACTAACAATAGAATCTTACCCTAACTAACACCGGGAACAGTTGCCTCGACCTCGGTTGCTAGCGTCTGAATTAGATAAGGGGGGTGCCATTATTGGCACTGCCAAGAGCCGCAAATGGAGGCTGCATGAATATTTATAATAAAAAGGGAATTAAAATTGATTTGGGTTAGATATGCTTTTCTATGTTCAGAAGTTCCCTAAATTTATTAAAATTAATGATTAATAGTTGCCTTTTCTCAAAAAAACACGGGTTCATTATAGACTTTAGGTGTCATTATTTATTAGATCCTAGCACGAAACGTAGTATTTCTCTTAGTAATGAGGCTTTCGATTTTTCCAAGCATGTACGAAATTCTATATTCCCTCTGGCCGCTGTCTCTTTAAAATATACCGCTTTGCGAATACGAATAGTTAATAATTTCAATTAGGGAGACCACGGTCTGTGTTCTATAAATCCCTTATAAAGCAACCTATTTAAATTTAAGGAATGAACACTTGCAAAGGCGGTAGGCACATTTCTATATGTACAAAGTACGAAGAACCGGGGCGGGGCCTATCATTTAACAGCTGTTGAAAACCGATTTTTCTAGCTCGCTCACAACCGAGCTAAAGAAACTTTAGGGGGGGGGGAGGGGGGTTAAAGAGTGTACTATTGGGGGGAGGAGGAAGTTCATTAACAGTAGTTGAATTGAGGGGGAGGGGAAATTCAGTAACAGTATGATTTGAAGCGAAGAAATTTTGTTGCGAGTATGGCGGCAAAATTGACCATACCATGTGAATGTCAGCGGCTCGCCGATACAAATTGAGGAGTAGAAGCAATAGCTCCACATCTTTGTTGAGAAAGCAAAGGAGAAATCAATAAACTTATTGGAACCGCGGGCGGTCATTTCGCGGGAGGAGAAGCCAATTTGGGGTCCCAACAGTTCTTGCCAAAGTCGCGATAGGCAGGGTTCGTTTAGTCGTTGATTTGAGGTTATTAAACCAGAGATCAACCTCTGACAATTTTACTCTGCCTAAGATTAAAGATATCTTGTTGCAATTGCAACATTGCAAGTTGCATTCAACCCTCGATATTGGGCAAGGCTTACTATAACGTGCCGATCAGCGAGGAAACAAAGAAATATTTCACTATTACTTGTCCCTTTGGTAACTACAGTTTTAACTATTTAATACAAAGGGCACAAGTGTTCCTCTAGTGCCTTTCAGCGCTTCATGTCCATCTTGCTTGGAGATTTAAGGAATGTTTTTGTTTATTTAGATGACATCTTAATTGCCAGTTCGACTCTTGAAGAACATGTTGCAAATGTTGGAGAACAGAATCGTAGATGTCCTTAAGATATACGAAAACTTATATGACTCCAAAAAAATGTGTACTTGCGGTCGGAGAAACAGATTTTCTAGGTTTCAATATTAGCGAGCAACGGGACATTAGGCCTAGTCAAGAGAAGATCGATGCATTGGGTGAATGTTGCAAAGCCAACAAATATCAAAACAACTTTAGAGCATTTCCTCACGAGTCTAATATAACTTCTGCCTTTAAGTAACATAGTCGCCGAGCGGCCCAAATTGTTGGCAAACACCTAACAAAAACTGTTGAAGGGAAAACCCGCCTCCAATAAAAGGATTCCCTGGGGAGTAGAAGCCGAGCGAGCATTTCAAGAAGCTAAAGCCGCATATGGTGAGTGCCTACCCATGATTGTCAGTTTCCCTGATGAAAAAAAATGAGTTCTAATTATACACGAGAAAGGTAAGCGAGCAAATTTACTACTAGCAGCAGCATTATGGGAGAAGAAGTTAATCGACAAAGATTTTACGCACTTTACAGTATTATACATTACTGAGATGGAAGTGGCAACTACCACAGTTAGTTAAGGAATTATTATGCGTCAATAACAGTTTACAAAAATATATGCTTACTTAATTGCAAATAGGAAAGTCAGTATTTGTACCAGCAACAGTGGGCTAGATCACGGCTTATACGAAAAAGAGTGCTACAAAAGTTCATAATATTCGAGAAATAAACTTATTGAACGCCATTGCAAATTTTGACGTTGAGTTTAAATTGGTCTCTAAGGCTAAAAAATAAATTGGCGATAATTTTGACAGAATTGGCGTAACGAAAGGAGAAAGAATTATGAGGCTGGGGATTTGCAATTGCAATTAGCTTGTATAGAAAAGGGGGAGTGGGACGTGGCCGAAAGAACTGCCATGGCAAACGGAGTAGTACAACTGAGAGAGGAGGCAGTTTATTGGATGGAATTCTCTTGAATTTCCAATTGTGGAAGGGTCTAAGCCCTTATTAAATCGTTACGTTAAAGGAACAAACCCACTTACCTGGAAGTATTAATAATTAATAATAATAATAATAATAATAATAATAATAGATAATTAATAAATATAATAAGAATAATAATAAGAGTAAAAATATATTATATAATAAAAAAATAAAAGGATAATACATAATAATAATAATAATAACTATATAATATCTAAAATTATAATAACAAGCTGTACATAATAATGAAAAAATTTAATACATAATAATTATAAAAAATCTATAAATCTATAAGCCCTGCGGGTTAATAATAATGATAATAATAATAATAATAATAATAATAATTAATAATAAATAATAATTTAATAATAATAATAATAATTAATAATTAATAAATAATATAATAAAGTAATATAATAATAATGAAAATAATATATAATAATAATAATAATAATAAATAATAATAATAATAATATAATATAATAATAAAAGCCGTTAGTGGTAAGTAGTGGTTAGTAGTTAAGTAAGTCAGTAGTAGTAGTAGTAGTAAGTAGTAGTATAGTAGTAATGTAGTATAGTCAGTAGTAAGGTAGCAGTAGTAGTTAAGTAGTTAGTAGTAATAATAATAATATAATAATTAAATAGTAAAAATGACAGTGGTAGTAGTATTAGTAGTATAATAATTAATAATAATAGTGGCAATGATAATAGTAGCGAAGCTGGTAATGATATGACTTTGAGGATTTTGTAATAAATACTATAACTTACAGTAAAAAAGGAGTTAAATGGAATGATGAAGAAAATTCAGGATTGTGTAGATTTCAAAGAGATATGCTATAGAAACAGGAGACTGATAATAGGTATATATAAGGACCATAATAAAGGGGGGCTGAAAAACTAGTGGGGATTGAAGGCCGTACAAGGAATTCATCCATCCGGTGGCAAAGAGCTGTCTTTTGGCGGTTGACATCTCTACAGGCACAGCTAGAATATTAGTACCCGGAAAATCTGGTGGAAGATGTCATAGAGAAAATAACATCACATCAAGAAATCCACTTGAGAATTAAAGACGGACAGTTGACTATCGTCGTGCAAAGCGGATTTGCTATCAGCAATTTACATGCATAGCAGAGTAATAACAATTATCACTACGCGGAGAAACCCATGAGGAGTTGTGGAATGCATCTGATCAAAATACTACTGAGCCAGTCTCAGAAGTAGAATATTACAGGAAATTCGAACGTATTTCACAAGGAGGTCTACAGGAGAAAGTTATTCGATCATCTCTTAATGTGGAGACTCATGTGTGTATAAGGTGACCCTGCAGTTGGGAATTAATACTCACTATCTGCTCTGTTACTCTAATCGACAGATCTCAGATAAGAATCCCGGTCGCGGGTAGCTCGCAGCCGGCAACGCGGCCCTCGATCACTAGCGGCTCATTATAAAAGAATGACCTGCTAAGTGGACATACGAAACGAAAATTATTCCGTACTACTGTGAGCTCTATACAAAAAGGCTTCATCTCAGGATTCGCGGGAAGCTCAACGCCCCAGTACAAATGAATCAACCCAAAAAATATTAATGCAGTAGTAGTAACCTACTAACAATAAGTAATTCATCAAAACGACGCGCTATAACATCTCCCTCGTATCGAACGGACTAGCGGAATGAAAATTAGAATCAAGTCCATCATAGTGCCACCACTTAAAGCGTGATTATGAATTAAATAGATACGGCAGAGATGAAGAGGATATTATACAATGGCACTAAGAATAATTTTTCGCACAATTGAGGCAACTTTATACACCTGTTGAGCCGTTATGCCCATCTCAATGACCATAAGGGGGTCACTCCCAAGCTGTTCTTATAAAGAATCGAGAACCAAGAAAATCTAGTAGTCACAGAAAGAAGATGCCAGGAAAGAATTTGTTTCCGCAGAAAAGCGCAGGACACTCAGCCGCAACAGTCGCTCACAAGCTCGCAAATATATTGAAGGTAACCACACGTAGTGCGCTTATGCGTCAGGCCATTGTGGGCACCACACGCGATTGCTATCTAAGAATGAAAAAATATATTTGCTTACGAAATTCGTATCCAAGCGTACAATGGACATATGGCCTGTGTTAATAAGATAAAGGGAGTACAGATCGCCTTTAAGTATTGTTAGGGAAATCTGCTCTCAGAGAGGGATACTCAGACTCTAGGGTGCTACCGCGATACAAAAAAAGAAGATAACGTTTATATTTAAAGCATAGGGAACAAGAATAAGAACGATAGGGGGCGAAAGCTAGAAAAATTTAAGACACAATGTAAGAATATTTTCAATAAACTTTAACTCCAGAATAGGGCACGCTGACCCCACACAGAAGAAAATATTCACGGCGTTAACAAAAATAACAACAGAATCTAAACTACTAGACCTCACTCAGCTCACATCTCACCACAGGAAAAACTCTAAAGAAATGAAAATATACATAATAAAAGACGAGAATCATCAAGGCGACAAAAAAAACCGGGCACGGCGGACCGGGCTTCTAGTAATGCATGAAATGCTTTTATGAGTTCAGACAGTAATTAAATTGATACTTATCCTTACATTAAAAACCTCATCTCTTTCCCTGGCTAATCTAATGCTACGCGTCGAACAATAAGGATGTATGACACAATATATAATAGTTGATCGACTACAACATTCCGCCCGTGTAATCTTTTACATATAATGGCTAACAGGAAAGGCGATTGTTAATAGAAGTAGTTGCACCAATAGTCAAACCTCCCCGTATGACGTGGAGAAATTCAAATCACGAATTACGGCTGACCACCCCCATCTCTTCACCTCGCTCTTCCCCGGAGAACCTGTAAACCACATGTACTCTGTAGAATAAAGAAAAAAAACTCTGATTGGGAAAAAAGCAGAAGCATAGGGCAAAAAAATAAGTTCAAGCACCAACCGCATCTAACTCATCTCCATAACAACAAAAAATGAGAAATCCAAAAGAAAAAAAAGAATAAAAAAGCGTTGTGTAGCTGACACCAACTGTCGCGCAGCCCGGAACCGCTGACAGAGAACGGACGTCCCTGACGAAGCGCCAACGAGGGGAGCAGGGACATTCAAACTCAACGCAACTCTCAAGCCCCTCACAGCACTGACATCCTGCAATACACCTACTCATGAGTAAGCTTCTGACGGGCAAAAAAGAATAGCAAGGTCAACAGGCGTCATAAAAGTACGGTAGGCCTTGTAACAGCACCGATCACCTCCAACAACCACAGCGACCTGGATAATTTCTCACTCGTCGGTGAATGTAAACCTCTCTTAACGTATTAATCTCAAGTTCATGAATATAGGCTAAAAAAGAGAAGATAATTCCCGAAGACCGAAAATCCCCACCACGCGTGACTCTAATAATTGAAACCCAAAACTATGCGAGCATACCAATCTGTACTCCGTAAAACCTAGAGTGCGAACCTGCATACTGACTGCCGCGCAAATGCCCTGTGTGACTATTCTCGACAGGGCAGACGCGATTTGAGCAGTTAAGCTATCAATCATGTTCAATAAGTAAGGAAGGAGGTACACGAGTTCGTGAGGCTCGTCGGTCACTGTTAAAAAAAGAGCGCGCCCGGGAGAAATCCTGGTCGTTGTGCGCATCGTCCCACGAAATAGATAATGATAAGCCAATCCCAAGTTGTGTAAGACCCGTTCAGCAACGTACTTCAGTGATGTACACGACCTAGTAGTGCAAATTGCCTCCATGCTAAGTTTAACGTTGTCTACAATTATTCGCTGCACGATTATATTACTACCTGATTTAAGATGTAAGTCTATAGAAATAAGAACCTAGAAGCAATCTCCATTCCGTCTTGATTCATTCACCACAGTGTACATACACTCTTCAAGGAGTTCCAAGGTCCATTATATATAGCTATTACTACAAGTAATATCTAAACCGCCTAAACAAACTTACACAGACATCAGACTAATATAATATAGGTTATAATAATACATTATAAAATATAATGGTAATATGTCATAATAACACTCAGTAGTAATAATATTACCACAAATACATTAAATTATAGAACTTAAGTGCGATATTTCATTGTATAATGAATATATTGTAAATACATCATTATACTATATATATATAATTGCATACTCTATAATCAAATCCATAGCCCGCACGGCACCTATGCTGAGTTTTCAATAATATGTTACTATTATTTTTGCTCGGAAGTTCGTCGGTAACTTGAGAAAACACAAAAACAAATAAAAAAAGCAGTACAAAATGTTTACGAGTAGCAATTCCCAATCCGGAATCTTAGAAGAACACAAAAGCTTTATGACACTATTTTAATGTATTATATTCATTATTATTCACTATATTTAATGATATTTTATTTATATTCGATACATTATATAAGGCCTGAAACTCTATTAATTATTATCGATTATATTAACAGATGCCCCACATATTATTGTGAAGGTAGTGATGTTATTACCTAGCCATCTCTCGGACCCGCTTAAACACATACTAAAGTCATTCCTCTTCGACTTGTTCTTATAATTTATCTATCTTACTTCACATTTACTAATTACCTCATTTTTCTTCATTTCGTATCAGCCATATATTATTAATTGCATCATAAATGAGGCTAGGCCTTGAATAATAATAATAATAATAATAATAAATAATAATAAATAATAATAATAATAATTATATAATGATAAGTAAATAATAAATAAATAATAATAATAATAATACATTACTAATAATATTTAATAACTAAATAAAAATAACCGAATGTTCACAATCCTTAAAATTATATAACCGTTTACCATCATAATAATAATAATAATGAATAAAATAATAATAATATATAATATTAATAATAAATAATAAATAAAATAATAATAATAAGTAATAATATATAATATATAATAATAATAAGAAGAAGAAGAGAAGAAGACAAGAAAGAGAAGAAGAAGAAAGAAGAAGAAGAGAAGAAGAAGAAGAAGAAGAAGGAAGAAGAAGACGAAGAAACGCAGAAGAGAAGAAGAAGAAGAAGAAGAAGAAGAGAAGCAGAAGGTTAATGATAGTAGATAATAATAAATTCAAAAGAGAATCATCATGGATCGATCAATATTTTATTAATAAGCGAAAAAAATTTAATAAGATTTAAAATAATTTCTATTTACAAGTAGCAATAAACGAAATATATGAAGCTGAATTGTACTGCTGAGTTGAGCGTTACGGTCCAATAATAGATAATATAATGGATAATAATAATAATATAATATAATAATAATTATAATAATAATATAATAATATGATAAATAATAATAATAATAATTAATAATACAAAATATCAGAGAGAGAGAGGAGGAGAGAGAGAGAGAGAGAGAATGAGAGAGAGAGAGAGAGAAAGACGAGAGAGAGAGAGAGAGACGAGGAGAGATGACGAGAGAGAGAATGATTCTTTTGCTTCAAAGTATTATTATTATTTATTATTATATTATTATTATTATTATTATTATTATTATTATTATTATTATTATTATTATTATTATATTATTATATTATTATTACTTATTATATTTTAATTATAAATAATTTATAACTTAATTTATATCACAGTATTATAAAAAAGTATATATGTAATTATTATAATATTATTATTATTGTTATTATATTATAAATAAATTATTCATCTATAATAATCTATATATTACAATAATTTTCTTCCTCTAAGAAGGAATTTTTATCATATGAATAATTATTATTATTATATTATTATTGATTCATTATTATTATTATTATTATTCATTATTATTATTACATTATGTATTATTATTGATGGTCTCTAATCATATGAAGGTTCCATTGTCTCTTGTTCTTGTCTGTGCTTCCTCGCAAATGACGATATTGTCAAAAGCTACTTCAAGACGTTGGCAAAAGAAGACCAGAAACGACAGAGAGATGTTTTATGTGTTTGTATCATATTCGCTAAATATATGAAAAGAAATTTCATTCTTTTGTTTATTTTATTTTGAACTTTCATGAGAAAGTTCTACAGAGAAGGAGAAAAATTTAAATAATTTTATTTATTTTTTTATTTTTTCATTTTTTACATTTTGAAATATCTCATCGGTATGTTCTATTCATTCTTCCATTATTACAAAATGTATTATAGTGCATTAGCTTCATGATTTCTGGGGAGTTTTAGACGATGTCCATTTTTTTTTTTTACAGGCTTAATACACCACCGCTGCACAGGGCAGAGGCCCTCAATCTAGAGTTGGGATGTCCTCAATTTTTAAGTCTGGCAAAAGAGCGGAGCCAAGAAGAAGAAAAAAGCTCACAAGCTTTGCGACCGACCAGTGACCGACCTGGTTCTCCGTCGACTTTAATTGTGTGACGGGCTCTACCTGCTGAGCTTACAGGACGCATTAGTTTGGTGCTGATCCAATTCCTTTCTTGACCTATACGGAGCCCGACATCTGCCGAATTACAAACGAATAATCTTCACAATGAACAAAATCGCAGCCGATCATTGTTTAATTCTGGTTTATTAGCAAAAAGAGGATTTTCAATTTTGCTCTGATTCATATTTCTCTCTCTCTCTCCTTCTCTCTCTCTCTCTTCTTCTCTCTCTTCTCTCTCTCTCTCTCCTCTCTCTCTCTCTCTTCATCTCATCTCTCTCTCTCTCCTCTCTCTCTCTCTCTCTCTCTCCTATACTTTGATTTACTTGCCTTTTGTTGTTTCATTGTCTCTTTCTCTCATCATTTTGTTGAGTTAGTATGATTTATTTTTTTTAAAAAAAGCTTCAAAAAATGCTATTTTTTATTTTCTTTATTTTATAAAAATTTTAAATATATGACGCTTATAGGAAGGAAATAGAAGAAGAAGAATTTATTATTTATAGTTGCAATTGCATAAAAAGCAGACTTTGTCCACACAAGAAACCAATAAAGACCGAAGATTATGTAAAAAATGAATCTTTTGTGTAACTTACTGATATTAAACCATAAAATCTAATTATTTAATACAAATGCAAATTTAAAATAAAAACTCCGCAAACATTAAAAAATTAATACAATGGAAATATTTCGAGCTATCCCTATATTAAAAAAGATAGAAAATAAATAAATAAAAAGATATTATTATTTTAATGTAATTTCTCTGAATTTTAAGTGAATCTCTCTCTCTCTCTCTCTCTGCTCTTCTCTCTCGTCTCTGCTCTCTCTCTCTCATCTCTGCTCTCTCTCTCATCTCTACTCTTCTCTCTCGTCTCTCTCTCTCTCTCTCTCTCTCTCTCTCTCTCAAGAAAAAACGGAACATAGCAAGTTCTATGAAGTTTATATCAGATTATGACAGTATATATAATATATATATATATATAATATATGAATATACTATATATATATACTATTCATATATATATAGTTATATAATATTTATATATATAATAATATATAATATATAATATAGTAATATATATATATATATATATATATATATATATATATATATTTATCTACCTCCTTTCCCCAGATTGAGTGGGTGAGCGCTTCGCAATATACAGCCGGACAACAGAAAAGTAATACGAAGGAAATTCCCCCCCCCCCCCCCCCAACATCCCTCCACCCTAAAGTAAGAGCTCGTGACAGCAATAAAATATCCATACCTAGGGCTTCACAAGGCTACGAAGTGTCCTCACTGTGATGTCTCGCCAATGTAGGGATCATCCCTTGGGCCAGGCGCACAACCATACCCCCCCCCCTCACAAAACCAAGCCATTTACTCCTAAAATGTACCATTCTTCTCTCCTCTGGGAAAGACATTAATTTCACTTCGGATCATTCACTTAACTGACTTTAATCCAATTTTATCATGCGGTCTCCCAGCGATTCGATTCCCAGCACACTCACCTACATATACATTCGCTTAACCAACGACGTAATCATCCAGACTTCATCATGACTAAGACCATCTCAATGTACTCTTTTTATTCTCTAATTTATGCCTTTCTTCATCACCACACAACTCTCCTAATGGGTTCAATTCCTCATTTTATTCAATTTTCTCAACATTCCCTAACAATTCCTACTGTAAGCATGCATCCATTCTATAACAGATTGTACTTGATTACTATATTTCTTGTTTCAATCACTAGTTTCAACTACTGCATATTAACACCGGTAGCAGACAGTACCACTAATGCAAAACCCTAGCACACTCTAGACATAATCTTTCATTCCACCAATGATTTAATTGCACCAGCTATCTTTCTATCATTCAAAAATTTCCTTCTACACTCTGTATCATCCGTTCTCTTATTCATCTAACAAATGAGGTATCCTAGATAACCTGTTCCAATTCTTCTCACCACTCCAACGATCATTCACTAGCCATGGCTCTCCTGCACTTCGTATTACCATCAGTCTTACTCTCATCTTTCGCATTTAACCTTCAAAACGCCGCATCCTATTTTACACAACCCGCCAAACCCCTCTCAACCGAATTCCTCTCATTGGCCTTCTTCAATTTTCTGCCACTGAAAACAATTAATTAGACTAGAATAGCATGGGGCACCCCTACTCTCCTACCATTCTCCATCGGTCTACACACATTCCACTTACCGTCCCTATCTCTAATTCTTTCATTCACCCCCAATCCAATACAAATTAAAATAGCCAATGAGACATTTAAACATCCCTGGCTCACTGCACTCTTTAATATTAAACCTCGTATATAACGTATAATATTACTATATAATTATATATTATATATATATAATATATATTATATACTATATATATATATTATATATATTATAATAAAGATATACTATATATAATATATATATTTATATGAATATATAATATTATATATATATATATAATATATTATATATGATATATATATATGATACATTTATATACTTATAATTATATATATATATATATATCACTATATATTATATATATATATTATACTATATATATATATATATAGTATATTACGTGATGTAAGTGGCTATTCCGCATCCGCAAAAAATATCGCATTTAAATTTGACATCCGCATCGCAATTCACTATTTTGGTAATATTCCGGAAGTCCGGCATCCACATCAGCAAATTTTACAATGAGGATGTTGCGGACTATATAAAAATATTGAACCACGTTATTAATTGTTTTCTAGATGTTTGTATTCTAACTTTTTGAATTAGTATGAATAAGAAAATATTACTAATAATTAATGTCTATAATTTATATTCAATAATATATATAAATATATTATATATATATATATTATATATATATATATATATATATATATATTATAATATTTATATATATATATATATATATATATATATATGTGTAAAAATTGAGAGAGAGAGAGAGAGAGAGAGAGAGAGATTATGAGAGGTGATAAAAGAGGAAACCGCAAGAAAACCAGGGAAATAGGGGTTAGTGAGAGAAAGAGATGAGGAAGAGAGAGAGAAGAGACGAGATCGTACTAACACCTGCACCAGAGCAGACTCCCCATTAATTCCCTTTGTTTAAAAGTTAGTAAAACTACAATACATATTTCTATATTCTCCCTCATTTCCATCCACATTTGTTTTTCAATGTGAGATTGATCTAGACGACCTCACGCTTCTTAAATGCACTTCATACTTCAACCAAAATTTCCAGCATACATTCTTCCCCCCAACATCAATAAAACTATTCCCTTAGTAGCCCTACAGTTCCCTTGTCACCTCCTAATTCTGTATATTAAGAGGCATAATACTGATCTCCTTCAAACGCCTTGTTTACACAATTTACATATTTCAATCAAATCACAATCTCGCCTCCATCTTGATCATTTCACACAATAATTCCACCTATACCTGCGGTTTTACCATTCTTCAACTTGCTCAACCTCACCCCAAAATACGCTAATTTCCATCAAATTACATTTATAAACCCCACAATTTCACATCACCTATTTCCCACTGTGCAATGTTATCGCAGATTTTGAAGTGTTTCCCCTCCAACTTCCTTGTCATTACATTTCAATGGTCACGAAAGTAACATCCCTATTCATTATTCAATGAAGATTCCCCTTAATCTCTTTCTTATTACCTGATTCGTACTTCTTACATATATACTATATACTATTATATATATATATATATATATATATATATATATATATATATCTTATATATATAAAATATATATTATATAATATTATATATATATTATATATATATAATTATATATATATATTATATAATACTATATATATTACTATATTTTATATTATATAAAGATTAATTTAAAGACGTTTTCTAAAAGTGATAAAAATTACCACAAATGGCATAAGAGATTTAACGGTTAACTGGAATGTACTCGAGTTGGATTCATTCCATTTTCGCTCCCGAAATCAGCACAGATCTATACAAACTGTCTAAAAGTTTACCAGAAAGTATTTTTTTCTTTAAACAGAGTTCGCACTTTTATACAATCGCACACTATTTAACAACTCTCTTTTAAAAAGTGCATTCGACAAATGTAGCCTCGAGTTTCAGAAAATAGGCTCTCACCACACATTCATCTAGCACATGAGAGTTGGTGACATCCGTTGATAGAATTGGTGCCACCTCTGATTTACCCACTCGTTCAATTACATGGTCTTCTTTTATTAATTTCTGTAAAATTCTACTTTTTTATTCGATTTTTCACTTTCTAAACATCATTTTTATTCCTTTAAGACTCACCTCTGGACCCTAACCGGAAACGAAACTCAGATGTTTGACGGGGATTCGACAAAACAAACCCAACTCCTGAACACTTATTGTCTTATCCTATGACTAAATTCATAATCACAACGAAAGATGTTGCGTATATGCATCCAACGATGTTGATTTAGTTACCTCCAAACTTCCTCGACCTTACTAAATTTTTCGACTACCAGAACTCATAAGAGTAAAGTAAAGGACTTTCACTCGTCTTCTTCTTCTTAGATCATCATGCTTGGTGGCTTTAACGTTCACTACCACCAATGGCCTTCTCTAATAAGCCCACATACAAAACCTTTTCTAACATCCAAAATCATTTCCACCTTTATAACAATAACTTTTTACCTCCTTATTAATTATTTTGCACCATCTCTTTATCTTTTGATATATCTTCAAGTCTTTCTGCAGAAACCCCCACCCCCTCTGTTAATTTTGGTGATTTGAGTTACGTACTTTCCTTGAAATTCATTATTGCCTTCGGCAAAAGAGGGATCAACAGGTGGAGGTGCGTCCAAACAAATAACCAAGACGATTTTCTTCAACATTGAGGCTTACATCTCAGTTTCTTCCATTCAACTAAACCTCGTGCTAGCAAAAGCTATTCTTTTATCCCGTCAAAAAATATATGATAATCCATCATTCCGGAGCCTCTTCTTTTCTGCCTGTGCGGTCTGACCTCGGTTGCCAACAATATCCGCAGTGCTCACGTGGCGTTTTGGTATATATCAACCTAATTACTGAGTTTCTCCTATTTCCCCACCATTTGTAATTTTACGACTGCACCACTGCTGTTCTTACTTCTCATAAAGCTGAATATTCCTCTTGAAACTCTCTCTCTCTTCTACTCTCTCTCTCCTCTCTCTACTCTCTCTTCTCTCCTCTCTCTCTTCTCTCCTTCTCTCTCTCCTCTCTCTCTCTCTGCTCGCATTAATAGGTACTAGTCTGTGCATTTACAAATAAGCCAATCCACTTACAAATTATTCATTTCACTACGGCAAAGGACAGACACTACCAAATTTAATGTATCTTTCGATGCTATAAAGGATGGCAGGGTCGGGAACTCTGAGTCATACTGAATTAGAAATCTTTCTCACTATTTCTAATTAGGACAAGATAATACTGACTCGATATAAATAGGATGATAATAGGCAATATAATATAATATAAACAGAAATAGAACTATGAATATTAATAGAAATAAATAGGAATGAATCTCTCTCT
>JABUQX010091622.1:27500-29329 GCA_015478945.1 Trachelipus rathkii | reverse complement strand
AGAGAGATATATGTTAAAAAAAAATGCAAAAAAAAATCAAAACTGACGGAGTCTTTAAACATTGAGGGCGCTATATATATATATATATATATATTATATATATAGTATATAATATATATATATATATATATATATATATATATATATTATATATATATATGTATATACTATATATATATATGATATATATATATATAAATATATATATATATATATATTATATATATACCGGTATTTATATATATATATATATATATATATATATATATATATATATATATATATATATATATTATATATATATAATATATATATATATATAATATATATATAGTATATATTATATATATATTATATATAATATATATATATATATATATATATATATACAGGGTGTCTCAACGAGTTTACGGTTTGTTACAAGCGGTGTAATCACCGTACGGGAATGTTTAATAGGCGAAAATGTGTTAAGATATTAAGTTCGATTATTTTAATTCTTAAGGAGGATAGGATATGTTACGTTGGTGTCTGCGCACGCGCATACGAAAACCGCGCACAAACATGCGAATGTCGAATGGGATTGATATATTTTTTATGGCTTCTGTGAAATGAACATAAAAAATGAGGTGGCTCTTCCTCTCGACATTTGTTTGTAAGATTCTTCGTTTCCACGCATGTACCCATAACGCGTCAATGTTACCAACAATAGTTTTAAACGTAAATGTGAAAAGGTTGAAGAAAACAATGGTATTCAAGACAGCTCATAATATCGATACATGTAATAACGTTGTTAATAAGTATCATAACAAATTTACACCTATGAATCTTATCAACAGCATGCAAGAAGGGAGAAGAACGTCAGGTCGTTTCAACTTGTACATACAGTATTTACAAATGCTGTTTCTAGAGGCGCCCATGCCACGGCGAATAACACTGCGTCAGCTCTCTGGCGCAGGTTTCAATTGCCATGCATGACAGTGACGGCCGGGTTTGATTTCCCTATACATGCGTTGGTTATTCGACGGCGAAAGATCATCGGGCAAGGGTTACTGGGTCCATTAAACCCAGCGTACACGGTATGTTTGAGATACCCCACAGAAAGGTCCAGTTGTGTTAAGTCGGGTGAACGCCTGCATGGAAATGGACCATGATCTTCGCGATCCAATCTTCCCGGAAAGGTTCTGTCGAGGTAGGTCGTTACTATAGCTGCATTATGTGCTGGGCACACATCATGTTAGTAATATATTCTTCGTTGTGTGTTCTAAAGGTATATATCTCAGGAGGTGCAACAAGGACAGTCTGCAGGAAATGGAAGTAACGCTGTCCCTGTCCGCTGAAGAATAAGGAACGATAATCCTACTATTGAGTATACACACCAAACGTTGAGTGAGTATGAGACCTGGTGATGGCTAGGTGAATGTTATATGGGGGTTTGTTTTCGCCCAATGTCTGAAGTTCCACCTAGTTATACAATACCGTTTTGTAAAGCGAGCATTCATCGGTCGCATAAGAATATTTTCATAAGTTCGGTACATCCACTTAGAAGGGCAATCAATGACAGCGCAGGAATCCCGCGGCCTTTTTGGTCTCCACGAATTGCAAACAATGCACAATGTATGGCGTATCATGGATACATGTTTTGTATGCAAGCACGGAATGCCCCGTCCGTATGTTTCCATCGATATTCCCAAACCGAACTACCGCTGTGCCCGTAATGAAGGACGTTGGATGTATCATGGGTGTATAGCAGAACGTCCAGTTCGACGTCGAATGTTACAGAACACGACCCGCTCCCGTATGTGATGAGGGGGTTGAAACTATCGACCCTG
>JABUQX010091622.1:7500-22500 GCA_015478945.1 Trachelipus rathkii | reverse complement strand
AAATAATGAATCTACGGAACATTGTCTTCAATAAGACATTTGTACATCTAGCAAAGCAGTTTTTGGTATAAAAAGCCCCCCATATACTGTTTTGATTAATCTTATCAGTAGTTCCCAAAAAATTTAAATTTGAGGGGCAAGAAAAATTTTTGCACGTCTTTATTTTAATTTCATTTTATTTTACTATATATATATATATATATATATATATATATATATATATTATATAAATATATATAATAATATATATATATATTATATATATATAAATATATAGGTATATAATTATATATATATATATATATATATATATATATATATAATTATATATATATATATATATATATATATATATATATATATATATATATATATATATATATATATATAATAAATATATATATATATAAAAATATATATATATATATATATATATACATATACAGTACTCTTAAAAATACTGTTACACATAAATAGTGGTGTTAAAAAAAAAAAAAGCAGTTCGATTTAATATCTACACAATATAATCTACAACCATTATTGAAAAAAAATATATAATAGGCCTTCAAAATGACCACCATTTGGTTTAACACAAGCCTTATGTCTGTTGGGCAAATCGTCTATTGCAACACACACGTCGTCCATCGTAAATTCTTCACCACACCCATTAGGGCTCACTTTATAGAACCAATATTTGGACGTCGTCTTGAGCAGACCATTCGCTCTAAAGCTTCCCATAAATTATAATTCAAAGGATTAAAATCAAGGCTGCCAGTTGGCCAATCATCAACTGTCAGAAAATGGGAAACATTTTCCATGAGCAAAGCTTGAGTAGATCTTGCTTTATATGCCGGTACTGAATCATTTTGAAAGGTCTATAGTTTATTGTGGAAGAGGACATACCCTAGGGGTTTTGCCACACCTTCCAGACCTTGTTGCTAGTATTCTGCTGCCGAAGTTTTAAAACCTTTTCCACAAATATAGATGTCGGTAACTCAATCCCCACCAAGCCATCATAGAAGCCGGAAGATAACGTCTTTGGACACGTGGTACAAGTTATGCTGCTTTCTTAGATGACCTACCATACACATTATAGTTTTGTTTGTTAAAACATTCTCCCACGACAAATATTTTATCGTCTATAAGAAAATATTTGGGTGGCGATCATGGGTGTCCGGTACATCATTTGTAAGCCCTTAACCTTAGTTTCTCTCTGACGATGAGCACATGGAATTCTTAGATATCTGAAGACGGAAATATTTTTATATATTTTTTTCATTATTTTCTGTCTCCTCCTTGAATAGGACCCTGCCAGTGTGTGGTGACAATCTGCAATTAAAAAAAAAATCACGTGACATTAAGTTTTGTTTACGAAGAGGATTTCGCTCAATTTGTGCCAAGTTTTGCCAACTTGCAATGAAGAAACAGAACGCGTTTTATCAAAACTATGGTGATTTTTCACATTACCAGTGTCATCGTTAACTTCATGGCAAGATACACAAACATACGGCTAATACCTAGCGGTTGCAGAGTCTTGAAAATGGTATTCATTTTCTTTGGCCCACTTATGTAACGCTATAATGTAACACGGTTTTGTTTATCGCCCCACTCCATAGTTACTTAATATGCAACCGACAAAAACAGTGTCTAAGCTTAAAGTGTGAAGGTTACATATTAACACCATAAGTTACTGCCTTGAATATACTAATTTCTTACCTGACTACAACAACTTCAATTTTGTAACTATTTTTGGAAGCGCTGGATATATATATATATATATATATATATATATATATATATATATATATATATATATATATATATATATATAATATATATAATATATATATAATATATATATATATATATATATATCATAAGCAGCGCAATGGAAGTACCTCCTATTGGGCATATAGTCTGAGGGTATATCCTATGACATTCCAGTGCCCAATGGTAAGTCATTCTCTTTTGCGTTCATATACATGCTCTTCTTTCTTTCAGACAACACCTTGCAGACAATACCTTATATTTGGGGGGGGGGGAAAGAATTCACGCAGCGTGTTCTGCGTGTCGTAGAAGGCGACTAAAGGGACAGTGGAAATATTGTTGGCTACCCACTATAGCTTATGTCTTGCCTCTGAGAAGGTCGTGATCATCGAAAGCGACCTTCCATCTTTCGGCAAAAATGTATGAAACGTATGGGTACATGGAATGTTAGAGGAATAAATGATGAGGAGAAGAGGAGAGAGGTGATGGATGTATTTAGAAAGGGTAAATTTGATTTACTCGTTGTGACTGAAACAAAGATGAAAGGAAGAAGTGAAGATGAGTGGTGTAGTGTGAAGTGTGTGTGCTGGAGTGGAAAGGAATCAGAGGGGGAGAGAAGAGTTGAGATTCTGATGAGTGACCTGTGGCACAGAGCTATGGTAGATTTTGTGTGTGTGAGTACTAGAAATCTAATGGTTAAATTTAAGTTTGAAAAGGTCAAGGTATATGTGGTTGTGACATATGGTCCATCTGAGGGTGATGTTGAGGAGATTGCGATTTTCTGAGATAATCTGAATGATGTTTTGGATGGGGTGAGTAGGAGCTTCAGATTGATTGTGTTGGGTGACTTAAATGGTTGGATGTGATCAAAAAAAGGATGGTATAACTGGTGGCTTTGGGGTGAAAATGAGAATGGTAGGAAGTGGAAGGTGACTGATTTCTGTGAGGAGAGAGGGAGGTGTGTAAGCAATACTTTCTTAAAACACAAGAGTATTCATAAGTATACACACTAGAGTTGGTGTATGTAGAGAAGGTATCGAAGTGAAAGTATGATTGATTTTGTGTTGGTGAAGAAGGAGATGTTGATATATGTGTTGGATGTTAAATCAGTGAGGAGGTTAGAGATGGGATTATCGGATCATTATGTTTTTTTATGTAAGATTAAGTTAGTGGGGGCTTGGACGAAGAGGAAGGTGATAAGGAAGGAAGCGGAAAGAATTAAGAGTGAGAAGTTAAGTGAACAAGGTAATAAGGATAAGTATTTAAGAGCGCTTGCAAACAAATCAGTTGAATGTAAACAAGTAGAAACTGAAGAAATCTTGCCATATATGAAGGAAGTGTTTGTTAGCAGTGCAAAAGAAGTATGTGTATGTGCTAAGGTAGAAAGTTAGAGTGTTAACAGTGAGTGGTGGAATGAAGAGGTGATGCAAGAGGTTAAAAGTAAAAAAGAGGCATCGTTGAATGTACTAAAAGCCAATGGTGAGGTATCAAAAGAAAGGTGTTTGGAATTATACAAGGAGGAAAATAAGGAAGACTAAAAGGTGCATATGTTGGAGGAAAAATGAAATTACTGAACAGCTTGGAAGAAGTGTGAATGAAGACTTACGAGGGAGTAGGAAGCTCTTCTGGAAGGAAGTGCGAAAGGTTAAGAATGAGAATAAGGGGATTATGCTTAGAATAATAAATAGAGATGGTGTTTTCGTACTGATACAATGGATGTGAGGAGTGGAGGGAACACTTCGAAAATCTGCAAAACATTTTCAGTAATGAAGAGGTAATAGCGAATATATATGGGTTTGATGGTGCAAGAAGGAATAGGTATTTTGGGGCTAAGGTAATTAGTAAGGAGGAGGCAATAGGTAGAGAGAGAAATCTGAAGAATGGTAAATCTGCAGGCATAGGTGGAATTACTGGTAAATGATCAGGAACAAAGGCGAGATGGTGATTGAATGGATTTGAAAGTTGTGTAAGAAAGCATTTAAGGAGGGTATAGTTCCGAGGGATTGGAGGAGAGCAGTAATAGTACTCTTATATAAGGGTAAGGGGGATAAGAGGAACTGTAGGAATTAAAGGGGAATTAGTTTATAATGAGTGTTGTAGGTTGAAAGAGTACGTTGAGTGACTGAGGGACTGATTGGTGAAGAGCAAGGTGCATTTAGAAGTGGCAAAAGATGTGTGGATCAAATCTTTACATTCAAACAAATGATGGAGAAAATGAGAGAAGAAAAATAAATTGTATTTAGGTTTTATGGATTTGTAACAGGCGTATGATAGGATTAATAGGGAAGCTCTATGGAAGGTGCTAGTGATATATGGTGTAGGTGGTAGGTTTCTGAATAGAATCAAAAGTATGTATGACGATAGTGGAGCATGTGTAAGAATAAAAAAAGTTGAAAGTGATCGGTTTTATATTAGTAGCGGAGTGAGGCAGGAATGTATGTCCTGTTTGTTGTTTAATTTGAATATGGATGGGGTTATGAAAGAATTAGAGGTGGGGTGGCAGGGGAAGATGTTAGGATGATGGTGAATGGAAGAGAGTGGAGGGTCACTGCTTATTGCATGGAGATGATTTAGTTTTGGGTGATGAATCTGAAGAGTTTGAGAGGATTGGTAGAAGGGTTTGGCAGGTTGTTTAAAAGGAGGAGTTTGAAAGTAAATGTAGGTAAGAGTAAGATTATGGTAATGAGTGAGGCGAGTGCAGGGTGTGAAGTCATGTTAGATTGTGAGCAACTGAAACAAGTGTCTGAGTTTAAATATTTAGGTGTATGTTAGATGAAAAGGGAACGGATGGTGCAGAGTGTAGTAGGAAAGTTGAGAATGGTAGGAAGGTGCTGGTGCAATTAAATCCTTGGTGGATGTAAAGGACTAAGTTTTGAGTGTGCTAGGGTTATACATCAGGGTATGTTTTTAAATGTGTTAATGCATAGCAGTGAAACTATGGTACGGAATAAGAGGTATAGATCTAAGGTACAATGTGTTCAGTTGAATAATTTTAGGAGCGTGTTAGGTGCAGGGTTGGCATGAGTGGGCCCGACCCGAAAAAACCCACCCGGTTTTTTTCAAAAAAGGCCACTTGAAAAAACCCGCTTTATTTGCCACTTGGGTTTTTTTCAAATTTTTTTCAGAATAAATTTGCATGTAAAAATAGTAAAAAATGAAAATATTAGAAATTATACTTTTACTTAGTGAAATGTTTTATAAACTCATTTTAATTCATTTGTTGAAAGAAATATATATATATATATATATATATATATATATATATATTATATATATATAAATTAAATATATTTTTTATATATAATACTATATATATCTATACTATTATATATATATAAATGTATATATATATTATATAAATTTCAAATATTTTTTCAAAAAAATCCACTTGAAAAAAACCACTATTTTGCCCACTTGGTTTTTTTCAAATTTTTTTTCAGAATAATTGCATGTAAAAATAGTAAAACAAAAATGAAAATATTAGAAGTTATACTCCTTTTACTTAGTGAAATATTTATAAGCTCATTTTAATTCATTTGTTGAAAGAATATATATATATATATATATATATATATATATATATATATATATATATAATGTATATATATTATATCTAGATATTTATATATATATATATATTTATTTATATTTTAATATATATATATATATATATATATATATATATATATATATATATATATATATATATATATATATATATATATATATATATATATATATATATATATATATGAGCCGTGTCCAAAAGTGGACCTGCTAGATTTCTTCGAGATGGTGAGGAGTAACCAGGTCTTAAGGTTTGTATCATTTCAACAAAGTACTTCAATTCAACACTTAAAAATGAGACGTTGTTAGCATAAAAAAAAAACTGATATTTTTTGGTCAAGAAATTCTTTTTGTGCAGTTGTCATTTTAATGGTATATTTAGACAAATTCTTTTGAGTTTTTGATGTGTCAGATACAGATAACCATGTTTTCATTGTTGAATGTCTTGCAGCCATCGAAAATTAGATGAATCCCTTTCTTCTACATCTGTAAGATCCATACTTGATTCACTAGATTTGCCAGAATATGACAAGCGCTTACAAGATTTTTTCCGATGCACTTTTATTCTTTCAATTTTATTGCTAATTGTATCACTGTAATATTTACATTTTACTTTGCTGGTGCCTTAGACATTCAGAACCTCAGTCCATTCATTTCCTAGTTTTCTTCTGGATCCAAGAGTCTTTGGCATTACTGTTATAATCAAACTTATAATAACTTAACAAAATTGAAAACAAACAAATTAATATGAAATTGCAGTTATTGCTGAAAAGGAAAGGAAAAATGAAAAAAACCAATTTTCCCCGTTTTTTTTCGGGTTTTAGATGAAAAAACCCGAAAATCCCCGGGCCCACTGGGCTTTTTCAAAAAAAGTGGTTTTTTTGCCAACCCTGGTTAGTTGGTATGTAGAATAAATGTTGATAATTGAATAACTGAGCGCACTAAGGAGTTGTGTGGTGTGATGAAGAAAGCGAGTAATGAGAGAATAAACGAGAGTACATCGAGATTGTTGTTCATATCGAAAGGAAGGATGATAGTCCCGTTGGATAAGCGGATTGTATTGTGGTGAGATCGTCCTGGAAAATCAACTGGCTTGGGAGAAGCGAAGACAAGGTGGATTGAATCAGTAAAGGAATGCTGGAGAAGAGGAATGTGAATTTGACAGAAAGCGAGAAGAAAGGTGCATGATAGTAGTGAAACCTGGCGGGATTTTGTGAGAAGGGTGTGGTCGTTATGGCGACGTGAAGTGGAGGTGTGGAGATGAGATCTGGTATAGCCCTGGAGTAAACTCAAATGGCTGCATAAGCAACAGTTGGAATGTCACTGCATATTTCTATAGAATATACATAGACAATCATTGTTTTTCGTAGATTCTTATTATGCACCCTTCCCTTTCAGTAGGGTAAAATTGACAAATTGATAATACAAAGTTTTTTTTGCATTAAATATTGCCAACGTGGGATACAGTGTAGTAGCCTATTCTGCTACGATTATTGTTTTCAAATTGAAGAGGCTCATTAGCTTAAAGATTCGCCCGCATTAGGGTATGTGCAACCTTTTTTATTATATCCCTGCTTTTATAAATTTCTTGTGGGCAAATAGTCCTCTAAAATTTCATTGCTTAACTTCAAATAGTTTGCGCACGATCTCTGAATATCATGCGTTTTCTACGGGATCAGGGCTTGAGTCACTCTGATCAAAAGCCCTGGGAGGCTTTCCTTGATCGAAACTTTGATGTAAACTTGGACTATATCCGAATTTGAATTGAAACCGATCCACAACTCGGAGCGGGCCAATTTATTCTGTGGCCAGGATGCTGTGTCACATTATTGATCCTGCATCATTACTTCTCGTGCTCCAGTCTAAAGGCACACCGACTGGCGGAATTCCTGACAATAAGCGATTAAAGCAGTTCGACGTATATTTGCCGTCTACGCGAACGAGTGCTCCACCAGGGGGTCACTATATGCCAGCAATTGAAAATAAGTTATGTGACCGTTCTTTTAGTGCAATTGACTCTGTTATGCGTACTACGTTAAAAACATAGTAATTATATTAATTGAATTAATTCCACTAAATCGAGGATCAGCCATATATATACATATCTTAGCATTTTGTCTTACGAAAAATCTAATTGTTTCAGCGCTTGAAAAGAGATTGTTCCATATCATTGTTTAAACCAAGTAAAGTTTTCCGAGGGGGTAAATGGTTGGGGCCACTTAGGCCAGGGGATGAACCCTACACTTAACGATAATGCCATAGTGAGGGTCTGTCGCGGTCCCTTGAAGCTCTAGGGTAGATTTTCTGACTGAGACGAGTTCTCCCTAATGGTATAGAGGGGGCGGTAAGGTTGGGGTTTCTTTTCGACTTGTGTCATATTCTTCTACTACTTCTCTTTTCCGATGGGGAAAAAAGTCAAATGATGATGATGATGATATATATATATATATATATATATATATATATATATATATATATTAAAAAAAAAATATATAATATATAATATATATATATATATATTATATTATATATATATATAATTATATATATATATATAATATATATATTATATATACATATATATATAATATATATATATATATAATATATATTAATATATATACTATAATATATATATATATATATATATTATAATATATTATATATATATATATATATATATATATAATATATATATATTATATATATTGATTATATATAATATATCATATTAAAAAAAAAAATTATTCATTGCTATTTCTGAAACTGTGAATGAGTTTACAGACAAAAGTCGCTAGTGTGCAGCTAGCCAAAGTGTTCAAGTAACAAACAATTAAATTCTGATAACTCGAATCACATAAAACACTGTTCTATCTGCAGACCTTTTAAAACATACTTAATGCTATCAGCGAGACACGTTATCTATATAAATATTGGAAAGTTTGTAAATATAAACTATTACAAATCTTTTGGATTATTGACATGAAGCAAAATTTGAGAGGGGGGAAATTCATTATAACGCACAAATAAGTTCCATAAGTTAATGTTAAATCTTTTTTTTTTTTTTTTTAGCCATTTTGAACCAACAGTAAAAAAAAAATCAAAAACTCTAAAACGAGTTTTAAAAGGTTAAAGGAAATGGGTATAACAATAAATCTCAGTAAATAAATTTCAAAAGCAAGAAAACCATTGGAAAACAGATTAGTTGACTTCACTATATATACTATATATATATATACTTATATTATATTATATATATATATATAAATATATATATAGTATATATATTATATATATATATATATATCATATATATTATATATATATATATATTTATATATATATGTATATATTATATAATATATATAATAATTAAATATATATAATATATGATTATATTATATTATATATATATAATATATATATAATATATATTATTATACATAACATATATCAGGGGCGACTCCAGTAACTTTTTACTTCTCGTGCATTCTCTTCTCTGCTCTCTCTCTCTCATATATATTATATTATATATCTGCATATATATATATATATATATTATATTATAATATAATATACTATATAATATATTAATAATATATATATCATATAATATATTATATATATAAATTGTGGCGTCTGTGGCATCTGGGGCAGGAGGCTGCTAGCCTCACCGATGACTCCTAAGCAGCCTCCGGTTTCCATTCCCTTAATCCTATGCAAGTCCGGGGAAGAAACGCCACTTCATAAAGCCGTGGACAACGCTCACTCACTTCAACATCCAAAAATTCATCTATTAATTGAAGGTGGTTATCAAAACCAGTAATTTACGCCCTTCAAATTGGTGGGACCTGAGTGACCAGCTGCGCCACTGTTGTGGCACACGAACACCAAAACAAAGCAACCTGCCAAATTGATCAGCGAACACCATCAACATCATCGAAATCCATCACAATTAAGTTTCTCTGCTGGCGCCTACTCTGTTGACATCCATGTGTCGGCCTGTAACCGTTCAAGCATTCTTGCAGCGTGCGGACCAACTGCCAGTAGGAGTACAGAGTGGTTCGAAGCTTCTCAGTGACCTTAATGTGCGCAACACCTAAGCTCTCACCTGACCAAGCTGACCCGAATCATTTCAGAGACCGGAGACGGGAGTGGCTCGCGCATTGTCCATGGGGAGTCCTGTGGCGGTCCTGGAGGCAGGAGGCTGTAAGCTCACCGATCGAACTCTATGCAAGGGCCGTCCGAGAAAAACGCCACTTCATCGTGACAACTTTCTCACTCACTTCAACATGCCAAAAATTATCTACTTATGAAGTGGTTATTCAACAACCAGAAATTTAACCCTTCAATATATTAAAATAACTTGGTCTTCCCTCTAAATCGTTTTCTTTATCAAAACGTTTTCTAAAGTTGTTTCATGATTAACTTTAATAATTTAAATTCACTCAAAATTCACAGACATCGTCTCACGCCCTTCGATATGGGCATGACCCGCCATTTTAATTGGTTAAAAAGACGTATTTAATAACGGTTTATTCTACTTTTCGTTTTAATTCTTGCATAATCTCTTTATAATTATTATTAATAATTTCATTTATTGACCAAAACTTTCGGGAAAAAAATAGAAGAATCATTAACATTGAAATAAAACTTTGCAAAAATAAATCGTTTCTAATAAATGTTAACTCGTGTGTGAGCACGAGTAGCACGATGTGGCAGGAGTGCCTGCGATATAATATACTATATATATATATATATATATATATATATATATATATATATTATATATTATATATATATATATTATATATAATAATATAATTATATATATATATACGTATATTATTAGTCTTCCATCCTATCTTTTCTTCCCCAAGACATGGGGTACAGTGCGAGCCAGCACCGGAAAGAGAAAAGAAGAGAAAAGAAGACACAAGTTGAAAAGAAAGACCAGCCTTATCACTCCTCTACACTATAGTTGAGAACTCGACGCCGTCAGGAAAATCACCTTAGGGCTTCACGGCCGCGACTGGCCCTCACTATGGCATATCGTCCAGTGTAGGTTCACCCTTGGCCCACAGGTGGCCACAATCCATATCCCCCTAACAAAAACCCCGCCATTTCACTCTCTATTATGCACCTTTCTTGTTGCCTATGCCAAACTCACATTTCTCTCCTTCAAACATTCGTTTACTGAACATCAATCCACTTTTTTTCTTCGGTCTCCCAGCCGGTCGATTCCCAACACACTCACCACTATACATCCACTTAACCAACGACTATCATCTCATCTCTCCAAATGACAAACCATCTCAACGTACTTTCAATTATTCTTTCAATATTACCCTTTCTTCCACAACTTCACACCTCTAGTAGATTCCATTCCTGATTTTATCAATTCTTACACATCTAACATGCCCCTAAAGATTGTCCATCTGAACACATTGAACTTTAGATCTTCTTCTTCTTCATCTACTTTTTTCTCCCCAAGACTGGGGGTAACCTAACCTTACTCTAATCTACGTTTCTTCAAATCTCCTTTACACACTGCCAATCTCTCTCGCCAATGCCTCATCAACAACTCATCTTGAGTATCTCGCCACCACAAAACCAAATCATCGATATAATACGATAGCGCAGCTTCCTGACGAAGTGCTAAATTCCTGGCTGCATTTGAGCGACTATGAAGTTGCCAACCATCTCAATAATTTTTATCAACAGTGGGCTATTGCGCTTGATAGCCAAGCAACAATTCAAAGCCGGCCCACATTCCACTAATTAATACTAAACCAAATCACTTTTAACCATTCATACTTACACACGCCTCACCTAATCGTGCATACATACTTTATGATTCATTCAGAAGCCGTACCCACCAACACGATTCATTAACACCTGAAAGTAGAGCTTACCCGATTATTCCAACCATTTCTCAAAACTATACATTAACACAGGTAACACATTACCTTCATGCAAAACCCCAGCGCACTCAAGACATTAGTCCCTATTAGCATCCACCAACATTTAATTACACCAGCACCTTCCTGCATTCACAACTTTCCTACTACAGTTGCACATCCGTTTCCCTTTCTCATCAAATATATCCTAAATAATTTACAACTCAAGACCACGTTCAGTTTCTTACCATCTAAAATAACTTCAACCGATTACGTCTCACGACAAACATAACAGCTTACTTCTTATCTAATATTAATTTCTCACAACCCCTCCTATTTACAACCCAGTCAAATTTCTCATTACAATTCCTCCAATCTGCTCTTCAGAATTCACCGCCACAAAACCCAACTCATACCACACATAGTAGGGTACGGGCACCGTTCCCACTCTCTTCCATTCATCAGCGATTCTAACACCATCTCCTTGCCCCCCCACACTAATTCTTTCATAACTCGATCCATATTATACAAATTGATAACCAAGGAGACATAAACATCCCTGCCTCAACTCCGCTTTAAATATTAAACCAATCACTCTTTGACACCAATTATACTCTACACACGCTCATCACTATCATCATAATAATTTTGATTCCATTCAGAAGATTAACCAACACATATATCACAACACCGTTGCCATAAGACAGCATTCCCTGATTAAATCCTATCATACGGCTGTTGCAAATCCATAAAACCTAACAATTTATTCTTCTTCTCTCTCGTTGTTCTCGATTATTGTTTCAATGTAAAGATTTCATTCCAGCACATCCTCTACCACTCACATAAAAGCACATCATTCTCTCACCAATCAGTCCTTTCAGTTCACTCTACGCACTCTTTCAACAAATACCAGCATATATCTTTTCTCCACACATTCAATAACTATTCCCTATTATAATTTCCTACGTTTACCCTAACCCCTTACCCTTATATAAGGTGAAATTACTGCTCTCCTATCAATCCCTCGACTATACCTCCATAAACCTTTGTTACCACAAATCAACTCAATCACCATCTCCGTCTCGTTCTGATCATTCCACCAGTAATTTCATCTTATACCTGCAGAATTTACCATTCTTCAACTTTCTCACTCTATGTATTACCTCCTCCCTACTAATACTCCTTTTGTACCATCCAAACCAACACAATTCACTATCACCTCTTCATTACTGCCAATGGTATGCAGATTTTCCGAAGTGTTTCCTCCACACTTTCCTCACGCCCATTTCATCAGTTGCGAAGCACCATCCCTTTTTAGTAGATTATGAAGTCTAAAAATTAATGAACTTCTTGAGGTGGAGATAAATAAACAAGGCATATAAATTAGCAGAGAGTCAAAGTCATAGGGTAAAAATTTAACAAAAAAAACTCAAATTAGACACATGAGGATAAACATAGTTGTGTAAAAAATTAGTCCAAATCCACTTTGGATGAAAATTAAGGATAGAGCCAATTAGAAAAAACAGATAAGAGATTCTGTTAGAACATATCAACTTGATAGTCGCCAATATCAGTATCCACAAGAAAGTTTTTAATCTGGAGTTGACTGTTTCAACTGACAACATCCATTCAGATCTAGCAGGTAATATAAACAAAAGAATCAGCATTTGCGTGTGCAAAGCGAGGCCGCTTCTATGGATTTTCAAAAAATCTGCACATCCATGAAACAATAGTAGATCAAGAGTTGAAGTAGAAAAAATAAAGGTAGATGTTCGATGGTGGAAATTAAAATAGAGCATAAATATACAGAAATTAATATAAAAAGATCGTACACTAGAGCAGAGACGCCAGTATTAGCGCCCAACTCGCTACAAGAGTCTCTAATTCTCAACAATGTTTAGGGAAAGAGTGGAAAGCGCAGGCATATATTTGGAGTCTCTTTTCTATCATATCAAGGCAAGTATGATCAGTCGTATTTGATAAACAAATTATAAAAGAAAGATTGTATGAAAGAAGTATAACGGTGGAGAGTAGGCAGTGTTGTGTGTTGTGTGCAAAAGTCACTAAACATGACTGCAATCAACGCCCCATGTAGTTGAGAGAAGTAATGGGAGATAATGTCCTATCAGTTTAAAGAATGGAACAGAACAAACCACAACCATTGAGCACGAAGTGCACAGGAGTCTTGCACCACTTGGATGAGCTTTTGCCTACTTTATGTTGTGGTCTTGACAAAAGTTAGTTATAACAAAATTCTCGTGATGTAGTTTGGCTTGAGGTATCCCCACCCAATGATGTAGCTGTGAGAGACGGCGACTAGAGTTAGAAGGAAGAACTTGTAAAAAGGTAAGAGAACTACTTTGGGCAGGCTTCTGTAATGGTTCAAGTGATTTGAAGAGGACCAGGGTTCGAAGCAACGTTCAGATTAGTGCCACTCATAGACCAAATGAAACAATATCAATATCTAAACATTCCTTCCTCTGATAATTAAACAATCAATATTTTTGATATCTCCAAGTTCATCAAACCTCTTGGGTCTGGGAGCCAGTTGATCTTTCTCAAGATAAGAGGCAGTCAATACTACTTGAAGAAGGGGGGTACACACCTCGAAACAATGTTCTATCATGATTTACTGTTGATTAATTGGTAACTGGAATACAAATTGCCATCTAAGGAAATAAAAATATCAAGCCAAGAGTACCTGAAGGAGATTCCATATTTTTTATTACCAAAATAGAGGGAACTACATATTCTAAGAAGTTTTTGAAGTAGCTGCAGCAGTTACAAATGACATTTTGGTTTATCGCTTTTCCAGGCTGGGTTTTTATTTATCCAACTGTTGTAGAGTTTAAATTTAGAGGATTTCCTATTCAAATTTATATTTAAGACAATTCAAATTGGCTGCCCTGTGGTCTAGACTGCAATTTAGACAATAAGTTCGGTAACTTACAAGGTAAATAAAGACTTGCTACAGAGTGCACATGGATCTACGGTATAATTCCTAGGATGTTCAAAACTTGACATTTAAAAAGAAACATATTTGGGATTGAAGAATGTATATTGAAAAAGAATATTTACACTAGGTGTATCACATAGATTGCAATAAAAACTTATCACTATGTACAATATGTCCTTCCATCAATCTTATAATTTATTTAAATTAATATTGTTATAAGAAACGCAATATGAAAAAATGTAAGGTAAAGATCTATGAAAGGAAGATAACAAAACGTGTCCTCTTCTGGGATCAACCTGACGATATTATGTTTGCTAATAGATATGGCCTTAACTTCTTATGGCAATAGCAATTTAAATGAAATCTAATTGATCGCGGAGAAGGATGCGCGACATGATGATTAAAATTCAGATTGTATCCCAGGCACGAAAAATTCAGCTTGAGAGCAACTTTTCTCCTTTCTCTTTGTGCCATCGGTATAAGTGTAGCTAGGGAGATGGACATAATAGGTTCTCAGATGCAGTAGCGTAGATCCGATTCATGGTGTTCTACGCGTTTTTTCGTCTTCCAGTAATTTGCCTTCCTTTATAAACCATCACGTCTTTTTTTTTATTATTATTATCATTATTATTATTATTATTATTATTATTATTATTATTATTATTATTATTATTATTATTATTATTATTATTATTATTATTATTATTAAGTCAGACTATACCATAAATCCAAACAACTGTCATCTCCTTTAGCACGAAGAGATGCTATTGACCGACAACCACACGTTGTGTACCAATTTAACTGCCCTGA
>JABUQX010091622.1:0-2500 GCA_015478945.1 Trachelipus rathkii | reverse complement strand
TAGTAGATAATATATATAATATATATATTATATATATATATTTATATATTATAATATATATATATTATATATATATATATATATATAATATACTATATATTATATATATATATAATATATATTATTATATATATATATAAAAATCCAAAACATCCCCCCGCATCCGCGAATATTAAAATCAAACATCCGCATCCGGCGGATGCGAAAAAAAATGACATCTGCAGCCATCACACACACACACATATATATATATATATATACTAATATATATTGATATATAATTATATATACTATATATATTGATTATATATAATATAATATAATATATATATATATATTATCATTAATATACTAATATATATATATATATATATATATGATATATTTTTTTTTTTTTTTTTGTCTCTGAGTTGGTTTATATTACCACCACGACCCAAAGGGATGCTGCCACACTGGGTTGAATAATCAACTCAATGTAGTCCTGGCTGTATACATAATTTTAAATCGTAAAGAAAATGGGCATGGTGAAATTTAATTATTCAATCAAGAATAAAAACTAAATAAAACGATGTGTCCTTACATTTATAAATAGTCCTAATATTACATAGCAAAATCATATATTATAAAAATATTCATTCGTCAAGATTTACAAGGAAAATAAGACTTACTGCTAAAGTTGGGAAAGATGCCAGATAAGTATGTGGATAACCTTTTTAAAAGGTGTTATGGACCATAAAAGAGGGAAAAATAAGGACAGCGAATGATTGGTCCAGTTGGGACAATCCAATAAAGAGTATGGCTGAAAAGTCTTGCGGGTGTATTACGACGGCAAAATTTGCAGATGGGAGGGAGGGTCCCGTGACGTAGTGATGACTGTAATTGAAATTGGTGTCCACCAGACACGGAGGCGTGCAGTATCATCTCGTGTAAGCGGCTTTAGTCGGTGAGAGGAGGACCACTCACCAATGCTAGACTTTATTTCTAAGTTTCGCTCCCAGCTGATCACTCGTTCCAGGACCCTCTTTGCCAATAAGACCGGAAGGCTTGTCGGAGAGCAGGATAATAATCAGTTGATTGGGATTGCGGAGGGTACCTGTAACAAGCTCCGAAAAGATCAGGCGGCTATTTGGCCCTCTGTCGGCGATATTCATTGCCAAGTTACCATGCATGAGAGGAAGCCAACAAACTATGTGATTTGTTTCTTACGGGAGTGAAGCAGACGAAGAAATTGTTGTACGGCGGTTACCATTGTGTTTTTTGAATAAGGGGTTTTAAGCGCCAGGAGTGCGCGGGCGAATCTGAGTAAATGACATGAGTGGTTTTTCTTGACTAAGGAATAGAATTCGAGACAGGGCAATCACAATCATTAAAGCCATTAATTCTGCAGTAAAAGTTGAAGCATGAGGGGGTATGCGAGAGGTTGCGGTCAGAAAAGACAGCAGACGCACCACTGATTTTAAGACATTTAGAAGCCTCAGTAAAACCAACCATTTCACGAGAATTGATTACTTTGGTGAAGGGGAAATCAGAATTCTTTGCCAAATATGCAGCAAGGGCGGACGTTCCAGCTGTAGGAGCACCTTCGATTAACAGGCACAACCTATTACTAGTTTCTGGTGACCTGGCTTGCTTTACGAACATCATTCCTTTTTCCAACAGTTCTTTGGTTGCACCCCAGTTAATAATACCTCTTTCTATAAACTTTTCAAGTACTTCATCGCTTGAGCCTAAGGCTGGCTTTACATCATTCTCCAAGGAATAAATAAAATCACTACGTGTTAGCTTAATCTTATCAATGGCATTAGGATCAACTTCAATCTTCTTTCCTAGGTGAATATAACGCTTCAAAGCCGAGGATGACGCAGCTTTAACAAGACCTTCCAATTCAGCCCCTGAGAAATTCTTAGTTAAAGAAGCAAGCTCTGCCAAGTCAACATCTTCATCTAATTTATTATGCTCACGCATCCTAGCGGTTTTAATTTTTAAAATATCAAAACGACCGGTCTCATCCGGAAGACTAATTTCAACTTGAATTTCTAAGCGACCAGGGCGAAGTAAAGCGTCATCCATCATATCTTTTCTATTTGTCATTCCAATAACTAATATATTATTAAGTTGTTCTACACCATCAATTTTAGACAACAATTGGTTAACAACTGTATCATTAACTCCTGTATTTCCAGCCACAGACCCTCTTTGCTTGCAAATAGCATCAATTTCGTCAAATATAATAATATGGAGACCGGAGTTCGGACCCATTCTCTTCTCCTCTTCTTCTGCTTCAGCGAATAATCGACGAACGTTAGCTTCCGATTCACCAACATATTTATCCAAAATCTCTGGACCATTTACAATTTTTGGGTCTCGAGCGTTAAGCATTTTACCAATCTGGCGGGCCATTAGAGTCTTTCCAGTTCCTATAAAAGGAAATAATTTAGAAAAAACACCAAAACATTTCAATATAGATATCCTAAATCTATCAAATATTTGATACCTCAAG
>JABUQX010091621.1:47500-76467 GCA_015478945.1 Trachelipus rathkii | reverse complement strand
ACTTCTTCTGTCTCTTCTTCTTCTTCTTCTTCTTCTTCTTCTTCTTCTTCTTCTTCTTTCTTCTTCTTCTTCTTTTTCCAGATTTCTAACTATTAAATAATTTCCAAAGAATATATACTTTTCCACTTGCTTGTCTAGGAGTAAACTTCATGTCTTGCTTTTAAAATATCAGTGCCAGGCACAATTGTTTTCTCTCATTTCAAAGTGATGAAACTGGCACTCTCTTCCCTTAATTCGGCTGTTCTGGCTCTATAATTCTTAATTTGTGTGAGAAGAAATGAAATTTGTGCCATTTATACATTTATTAAGGGTATTTCTAATTTTAATTTTAGGATTAAGATGTTGTTGCTCATTTCAGACCAATATTTTAAATTGCAAAAGATCGTGAAATTTTGTTTCTCATTTATTAAGACACCATATCGTCAGGGTGATATTCGGAGAATGAGCTATAGAGGTTAAGTGTCGGGGTCGGAGGGGTGCATAGACATTAATGGGTGAGTGAGACTGCCTGGGAAATACGAGTGGCACGAACTTTTCCACTAAAAAAGGAATTATGAGTACACTTACCTCTACCAATAAAGTTGAGAAAATTGCCATTGCTGCATTGTTTCAGCCATCATTTATTAAGTAGTATGAGAGGAATGATCAGCCAGATCAACGTTCCATTTGGAAAGCCGTTCTCCGACCTTAGATTAAGTTAGAAGATTTAAAAGGTTTTCAATCCTTCTTGTTAAGGATAGGTGCCAAAACTTTAGAAATAGCAGAAGTTAAAGCGATAGGACGAAAGTTAGAAGGTTGGGAGGGTCCCCCTTCTTCTGCATAGGGTGAATAAGCTCACGCCTCCAGGTGTGAAAAATTGAAGTTGATAAGCAGATACTAAACTTTGTCATGGTAAGGAGGAAGCTCAGAAGCACAAGGTTTAAGAGGGATACTGTCACTACAGTACGCTTTCGTAGTGTTAAGCTCAGAGAGAGGAGAAATAACATGTTTAAGCTCAGAGAGAGAGGAGAAATAACATGTTTAAGCTCAAAGAGAGGAGAAATAACGTTTAAAATAACTAATTATGAGTTGGAGGAGGAAGTTGAAGCAAGAAAACTGGTTCAGGAATCGTCAAGAGTGAAATTAGAGGCAAAGGTTTGAGTGAAGAATTCTTCAGGTTTAGAAGATGGCGTCAAGACAGCAGCGGCACCTTCAGAAGTATTAAAATAATGGAAAAAGGAAGAAGCAAAGTTGGAATTGACATTTTGTTTTTCATAATATTAAAAAGAGAATGAGGTGGAATGAACATATATGTGTTACTCCCGTCAGCGTAGATTTATCTATGTGTTACTCCTTTCAACATATTCTCATATAGGTGTTACTCCTTTCAACATATTCTCATATATGTGTTACTCCTTTCAACATATTCTCACTCAGGCCAATAGCATGAGAACAAGCAGAGTTAAACCAAGATATTTGTTTTAGAATTGAAAGAAAAGTAAATGAAAGGTACTCCTCCAAGATAGAGAGAATTACTTCTGCAGTAGGATCTTCATACTCCGAGGAAACTTTCCCACAGAAACCTCAATCATTCCAATGGAAGCAAATCAAAGAAATACGACCGCAAGTTCGACCTATTAGCATTACCAAAGTGACAAAAATATAACTTCATTGAAGACGGACCGTCGGTACCTACGGAAGACTCGAAGATATATAGCAAGATACAGAAGCTAGATGACTGGAAGATCCCAGAGGTGAAACAACTTTAACACTCTAAGAATAATAATTAAAAACTATTGAAATATTTAATATGATGAAATTATCTCCTTCGGGCAGACATTCGGGTAGGGAGTTGTAACGAACTGCTGAAGATTGTTATAATAGACTAGAAAAAATGGTATAGTAAACATTAATTCAAAAAGCCTTTATACCTCATCATATGAGAATTAAGAGAATAGCCATTAGGCGAATGAGCTCACATTTGAATATCACGTAAAATTTATGATTTTTTCAAAATTAAACATATCTGATGATGTGGTGTGTAATTTGATTTTACAGTATTACGGCTTAATACTAAGAGAGAGAGAGAGACGAAGAGAGAGAGAGAGAGGAGTGAGAAGAGATGAAGATACCGAGAGAGAGAGAGAGAGAGGACGACGAGAGAGAGAGACGATATACAAGTTAGAGATTACTCGACGAGAGAGGCACTCAGCGAGAAAGTGGATTATCGACAGACAAGGATTTGAAGAGAGAGAGGAGAGCGAGTCAGATGAGTTGATAGTCGCTGCATAATGTAAAACAGGAGAAGATGTATTAGTTGTAGGAATTATAGAACGAAGGAAAGGACTATTATTATAGCGAAACATGAAACATGAGACAACTCCAAAACCGGACCAGATTAGAACATGAAAACAGACAGCTTCGTTTGTTGACATATGCTCAACATCCTTCCTCTGTCTCAAAGAGTGAGAACTTTGAGGACAGTAAAGAGGTTTCAACTAGTTAAACTTAGTGAATTTGGAACTCCCAAAAACTTGCCTTGTCGTGTATATCGAAAAAGTGAATATGCGATCTAAAAGAGAAAGGTCGGTGTCTCAAGTTTCGCGAATGTATGGCAAAACTTACCTGAAGAAATCGAAGAACGACATGACACCGTTATGAGAGAATATAGGAAAGAATCTTAGCGCAGCCAAATAACCCATTCTATAATAGGTTTGTAGGGCCAACCTCCAGGTTATGAGTGATATATACGTGCATATAATGTATCTATATTATAAGTATATAGTTATATACTATAGTATATATAGTAATATAGTAACGAATAGGTTAACTTAGATAATAGCTTAGTATATTATAGTGTGATTAATATATATATAATATATTTATGTGTATGTATATATATAATTGTGCTAAATAGTGACAGATAGTATTTTTATGTGTATTATTAATTATATATTATTATTATATATATATTATATATATATTAATATATTATAATAATATATATCTATATTATTATATATTATATTATATTAATATATATATAGAGGAGAGTCTGCAGCTGATCAAACGTTCTATGACATCACCTTAGATGCCATCTTGAAACCTGCACGGCGAAAGTGGTGGAGAGTAAGTGTATTTATTTTATTAATTACATAATTTTTTAATAGATTATTTGGTTGGATAGTACCAAAGCTTACATTAATATTCTTCTTTAAAGAAAACATATGGTTGTGGAAAAAATGTATTGCTACGAAAGTTGAGATGATGTGTGGTTGCTTTAGGACACTCTTAATTAAATTTA
The DNA here is from genome assembly GCA_015478945.1 of Trachelipus rathkii. Lineage (NCBI taxonomy): Eukaryota > Metazoa > Arthropoda > Malacostraca > Isopoda > Trachelipodidae > Trachelipus > Trachelipus rathkii. Next base: position 73,184 of record JABUQX010091621.1, on the reverse strand, counting down.
GGAGATTGAAATTCTTTTGCCGGTGGAAAGGGAAAAAGGCAAATCAGATGAATGACCGCGCGAGTAATTTCATCATTTTTTTTTTTTTTTATTACAAAGTGCCGGCGATTTCGTTAGATTTTTTTTAGTTCCCCAATCAAGGCTTCTCATTAGTATACATGCGCAATATAAAAGATTTCTCCCCCCCCCCCCCCCAAAAAAAAATTTCCTTCACAAAACTTAGTTTTATTTTTAGCCAATTATCAATCTGTAATTGTTTTCCCGCAAATTTCCCCTGTCTTTATTTCCTTTCTGTTACTCCCCTCCCTCCCCTTATTTAATGAATAACCCTCAATTTCGTAACGGGACTATTCCATCTTTCGGGACCAAGTCTCAAACCTGATAAAAATTTACACTTGTAAATACAATAATGGGAAAATTTGACCAACTCTTTCTAACCGCTCGGAGGAAAAAGGGTGCTTTTAATCTATTGAATATCTTTTCTCCTTTCTTTAACATCAAATTAACAAAAAAATAAATGATAAATATATAATATCATAATATAATATATATTTATATATTATATAATATGTATATATACTAATATAAATATAATATATATATTAGATATATATATTAATATAAGAATATTCCATTTATGAATAAGAACGAAAAGCAGAGAGAGAGAGACAAGAGAGAGAGAGGAGGGAGAAAGGGAGGAGAGAGAGAGGAGAGAAGAGGAGAAGAGAGAAGAGGAGAGTAGAGGGAATACGATGAGAGAGAGAGAGAGAGATGAGAGAGGATGAGAGAGAGGGGAGAGAGAGATGTTTAAAAAAAGAAATAGGAGAATTTTTCTAAAATGATTAATATTTTGTTGCGGAAAGGTCTTTTATCAGCCGCGCGTCGCCTTGACGAGTCCTTCTCTTTTTAACAATTCAGTTGGGTGCATTTGGTAGATGTGAACTGCGGTATTTTGTGTATGAAAATAGCTATGTAGTCCTACGTCTCAAAGGCACAGATGGTGGTGTTGTTGATTAGAATAAATTCTCACATATACATTGCTCATCAAAAATGTGTGGGACAAAAGTAGATTTCCCTGAGCCTGAATGTGACGAGGGGAAAAAGTGAAATTTGAAAGTAAAGCCAATATATCTCGTCTATTACCAAAAGAACTGAGCTCGACAATTTCCTGGTATCTACCTTACAGACGAACGGTCTACAGAAACCATTACAACAACTAATGGTCGTTAGCCTATATTGCCTTTATTTACAAAGAATTGACCCTGTCGGCCCAGCGTACCGCCATTCGCTTACATTATTGATCAAACGTAGAGAAGTGATTTGGTTTATCGGAGTTTGCAGGCAAGCATTTAGCTTTAAAATTGGTACAAAAACGCAAACTCTCTCATTCTCTTCACATAGGTCTAATTCATTTTTTTTTTAATTTAATTTTCAATTTCTTTTCCACTTCTCAAATTTGAAAAAAACAAAACAAAAAACGAAAACCAAAAATCAAAACAAATATAGAAAGGTTAGAAATATTTTCTTTTTTATCATCTTTCAAACTATTATTCATTTATTGCGATTATTTTTGAGTTTCTTTTAAGTTTGATTCTTAGGCATTTCATTCTTCATTTTTTAATTTTTTCATTTTTCATTTTTATTTCTTTTTTCTTTTCTTTTTTTTAAGAAAAAAGCTTAAACCATGTATAATACCCATATATATATATATATATTATATATATATTATATATAATTATATTATATATTATTTAATTATATATATATATAAATAAATATATATTATATATATATTATATTATATATATATATATATATTATATTATATATATATAATTATAGTTATCTATATATAAATATAATATATATATATATTATATAAATATATTTATATATATATATTATATAATATTATATATATATATATTATAATATATAATTATATTATATATATTATTATATATATATATATTATATATAATATATATATATATATATATATAATTTATATATATATAGTATATTATATATATATATATAGTAATATATATATATATATATATAATATAATATATCTTTATTATATATATTATTATAAAAATATATATAATACTATATTATATATATATATATTTATAATATATATATATATATATATATATATATATATATATATATATAAATATATATATTTATTATAATATATATAATACTATATATATATATATATATATATATAATATAATAGTATATATATATTATTATAATATATATATTATTACTATATATATAATATAATATATTATATATATATATTATATTATTAATATATTATAATATATATAATATATATTATTAATATATATATATATATTATATAAGATTATATATATCATTTAAATATATATATATATATATAACTATTATATATATTATATATATTTACTAATTATATATATTATATATATATATTTATATATATATATATATTATATATTATTATTATATTATATATCATATATTATTATATTATTATACTGATATTACTATAATATATATATATATATATATTATCATAATATATATATATTTATATATATACTATATATATATATATATATAATATATTATATGTACTATATATAATTATATAATATAGTAATATACTATATATATATTGTGTGTGTTGTGTAGTGTGTGTGATTGTGTGTGTGTGTGTGTGATTAGATAATCTTCCCCAAGGTTACCAATTAGCATTTATGTTAAGTCACATCTTCAAGTATGTATATTCGGCTTCTCCTAATTTTTGTATTACTTTTCATATTTCTCCTTATTACCTAGATGAGAGAGAGAGAGAGAGAGTAGAGAAGAGTATGATATAAGATGAGTAATAGTGCACGTAGTTTATAAGTTATAGAAGTACTAATAGATGAAGAGAGAGAGAGATGGAGATAGATGAATAGAGTATTGAGAGTAATAGAAGATGAAATATAGATAGGAGATGAGATAGAATCTAGATGATAGATGAAGATATATAGTAAGATATAGATATAGATAGAGTGATAAGAGATGAACGAGAGATATATGATTAGTATAGTAAGAGAGGCGAAATGAAAGGAGAGGATAGGCGAGAGATCGATTAATTCAGTTTATTGGAGCTTGAAGTTGTTTATTTTTTTTAATTTGGGAGAGATGGCTGAAGAGGTCTCGATAAGATAGTTTATGTTCTTGCAAACATATATGCCTTCTCAAGGTCGAAAAAATAGCTGTTCAACTCTGATATAGAACTGATGCAGGAGAAGTGTTATTTATTATGAATCTAACCTTTGTTATTTCAGTTATCAGTTAGTGAGGAGTTATCGTAGCATTTTCACGTGATGAGGACAGGATTGATTTAGGCTGATTAGGCGGTTGTGTGAATAGTGAGATATGATTAACAGTAAGTGTCTGGGTGAAAAATCTTTAAAACATTATGATTCGCTAAGTGTTGAGAGATATAGAAATTGGTGAATGCCTAGGGGAGAGATGTGTGGACTGTAGTTAAAAATAAGGTGTTAGGCTATTTGATTTGAAATCGGAATTTATTTGCCAATCTTATTGAGATGAGGGGATGAGTGGAAATATTTATGTCTTTATCTTCTGACTGATTTACGAAATGTTGTTGATAATAGCTGCCGAAAAGTTTCAACAATGGTTTCTAACTTTGTTCAGTAAGTTTCCGCACTGGGTTTAATTATATATATATTATATATAGAACTCTGTCATGGTATCATTATATTATATATAGTAATATATATATACTTATATATATATATAATGATTATATATATATATGATATATTATATATGATTATATATATAGATATAGAAGCATAGAAAGATGGAATACGATGAGAAGAGTATAGATTGAGACTGTAGATAGAGAGACTGAGAGATGAAGAGATAGTGATAGATATGAGAGATAAGATGAAGATAGATCATGAGAGAGAGAGTAGAGAGAGAGAGAGATTCAACTATCTTTTTATTTAGCTTTATTATTTTAAATTATATTATTAACATGAAAACTTAAATATATCTCATAATTGACAATGTTATTAACGTGACTACTCAAAATTCGCCTCATTTTAATTCTAGTGAAGACTCAAGCAAAGGAGACGTGTCGAGATCATACAGAGTACGTAGTATATATATTATTTCTTTTCAGAAGTCTTATATGAAATATATAAAAGGTTATCCCGTTGTTCTAGTTACCTCCCACCCTTATATATAAATAAATGACTAGAAAAAATGCATCACCCTTTCTAAAAAAATTTTTTTTTTTAAAACCAGTTTGAAGTCAATGAAACTCAAAAAATATTTAAAAAATCTATTATTCAATAACTAAACTTTAAGAAATGATAGTATTGTGAGTGTTTTAGATTTTAGATTATTTAATTATTCGAAACGACCTATTAAAAATAAAATAAAAGATATATATTTCTTAATATGATTCAATTCCAGGTTCCGGAGTTTCCTCCAACTCCGACTCCGGCTCCGGCTCCGGCTTCGCATCCCCGGATCAATCTGAGGGAAACAATGTTGTGAATCTCTTCAAGATGTTACGAGGTAATAATTTTATGTGCCTGGAATTAGAATTTACTTTATTTATATCAAAATATAACCGAAATGCAAGCAACCTTCTATGCTCGTTAGAATGTTTAAGAGTTTTGATGATAGTCAAAATTAAAAAAGAAAAAAATAAGGTCAACTTCGTGGATCGCTCGCGTTCGGAGATAGCATTTGCATTATAGAAGCTAAGTTATTATCTCAGTGGAATGTTTAAAATGATGTGCATACATGCAATGATTAATCATAAAGATTTAAGAGAAATTGAAAAAAATGTGCTATAATTGTTAAAAGAAGAATTTGAGTATAAACGACTCTAAATGAAATAGAAGGGACTCTATTAAAAACGATTGAATGATCAATGCTACACAAATCCCTATTCAATTAAATAATAAAAACTCATAATACAAGAATTCTCGAATATCTCCTGAATTTTTTTGTTTTCGGAGATTAAAAAGAGTATATAAAGGGAGGGACTTTATACAATCTTAATTATTGAATATTATCAATTTCTATTCCTCTCTCTCTTTCTTCTCGTCGGACATTTGCTATAATATAAACAAATAAATGAACTAATATTTTAATATTATATAATATATTATTATATATATATAATATATAATATATATTAATTATATTAAGTATATATTAATATATAATAATATATATATATTAATATAGTATATATAATATTAATATATATATATATATATTATATAATATTATATTATTACTATTATATAAATTTATATATATATTATATAATAATTATATATATATATTTAAATATTATATATTTAATTTACTATTAATAATAAACTGCCTTTTTATAAGAAACAAAAACATCTGGCAGTTTTAGCCTTGTTTTGTTATATAATTTGAATATAATAGTCACCATTCGATATATTAAATATATTCCATGTTCGAATTTCTCTGACACTATATAAGTAAGTTTACTATATTATATATATTGGTACAGTTAATACCTTGACGATAAGTCATTAATCTTTATAAACGCATACTCTCTATCTCTACTTTATTCACTACTCTCTCTCTTCTCTCTTACTCTTTTCATCTTTCTGTTACTATATCCATCTCTTTCATCTCTCTCTTCTCTCTTTCTCTCATCATTCGCACCTCTTACATTCAAAGTAGTATCTTAATTAATAGTCACAGTTTCTCTTAATTAATTAGTTTTAGTTTAACTAATAAGGTTTTTTTTATTTATTTACTTATTTTACCTTGAAAATTCGCGGAGATTTTCTTTTTATGAGGTTTTTTATTCTCTTTCTCTTCAAGAAGATTTTCTTCTCGCGATCCTTTTCTACTGAACAATAGAGAATTATTGACTTCGATAGTTTGCAAAGGTTATTTACAATGTCCTTTTTGAAGCATAGTGATTAATTTATACATGTCAGAAAGAAGGATTTAATATTATATTCAAATAGTTATTCTTATTCTTCATCTATTCCGATATGAATTAAATTTTATTCCATTAGCAATATACTCGTAATGTCTTTATATTTCCAGATTTTGTCTTATTATTTATAATTAAACTATTTTCTAAATCGATATTAACTCTCTCATATTAGAACACTGACAAGTATTCTTTAATTAAGCTACTTAATATTTTTTATATTGATTGCCAAAATATATATAGTTAAATAAATTATTAAATTTTAGTTATTATATTAATATACTAACTAATTATATTATTACATTATTGAAATAAATAATTATTTAATTTATATTTACATATAGAATAATAAAGTAAATTAAAACACAGAAGATTTTCTTATCAGAAAGATGCTTCTTCGGTTTCGACAAAACTTGTGATGTTAATATATATATACATATGGTATAGTTTTTAGTATTTAAGTAAAGATTTAATATAATATCTAAAAAATATAATAGAGTTGTTTTTTTATATATAAATATTTCTTAAAGGTATGTGAAAAGCTCACTGAGTTAATTATAACGGTTATCATTATGCGAACATAAATTCGCAGTGTGAAATATTTTTTTTGTTTTTACAGTTATATTTTAAGGTTCCCCACAATGGAAAGGGTAATAACTCAGAATTATTCAATCTATGAATGCGCTGATATTTACACCAATAACATTTATAACAGAAACTGATATGGCATATCACTCAGGGAAAATCTTTTCTGAACGTATGAATTTAATTAAGTTCAAAATATATTTTATGTAACAATTAAATAATATATTAATTAATATAAAACTAAATTTAATAATATATTTACAGGATGATGTATATGGAAAATTAGGAGTGACTAAATAAATATTGGAAAGTACCATGCTTACCAAAATCACTATAATAGAACATCGAAATAGAATGATCAATGCAAGGTTTGTTCAATAAATTAGAATTACCTCATTATAGTTCTACTCTATTTAGTATAGGTGTAAATAATATAATAATACTTAATAATAATCAATAATAAATAATAATAATAATAAATAATAATAATAATAATAATAATAAATTCATAATCATAATAATATAATAATAATAATATAATAAATAATAAATAATAATATAATAATAATAATAATAATATAATAATAATAATAATAATGATAATATAACTTAATATAATAATAATAATAAATAATCTATTTTATATTATAGCAATTTTATTTGTTCAATTAAATTATGCGAGTAAGTTGAGGTTAAGGCTCAAGGAAGCACTATATTTCCATTAGGGGGCTCGAGCCGATGTCGGGAAAGAGGGGGACGAAGTCCCCCCCTCGTCCACCTAGAAGCCGAGAGACCCCGATTCCTGCATCTATGCGGTTTACCCTAGGGTATTCGTTAGTTTTAAATTAAGTAAACGACTGATACATAAAAATGTAAAAGTATATATAATATATATATATATTATATATATATATATATATATAATATATATATATATATATTATATATATATATATATTATATAATATATATATATATATATATACCGTAAGTATAAAAAAATATTTCACTTTTTTTAAAATTTATAGAAATTAATCCATTCAAATAATTAATTTTATGCAAATATTCAAATATATAATTTTTTTAATATTAAAAGTTTTCAACCTTTAGAATACTATTTGAAAAAAAAAAAAAAAAAAAAAAAAAAAAAAAAAAAAAAAAAAAAAAAAAAAACACACGGTTCATAAAACAAACAGGTCCTATAATTTTGATGGGCGTGTTCGTTACCACTTAAATTCATTTGTTAGTATCATATACTAGCAATATATTAAAAAAAAAAAAATAAAAACTGAAGGAATTATATGCTGGAACGATTTATAGCATGTTTGGAGAAAGTTAGCAACGACAGTCTCGCGCGCGTTTTTTTATTTTTTTTATATTTTTTATTTTTTCTCAGACAATCAAGAGTGAATTTAAATAATGATATAAAATTTAATTTACTTATAATTCTTCAAGTTATTTTTTAATATTTAAGCAAATATTTAAGTTGCTTTAGTATTAAAGTTTTAATTTGATTTTAAGCATTTTATTTTCTATTTTTTGAAATGTGTTCGATTTTTATAATCTATTATGTATTTAAATGTGAAAGCTGATAATCAACATGATCCTATATATATAATATATAATAATATATATAGTAATATATATATATATATATATATATTATATTATATAATATATTATATATATTATATATATATAATATATATATATAATATATATAATATATATATTATATATAAATAATATATATATATAATATTATATATATATAATAAGTATATATATAATATATATACTCCTACTATATATAATATTTATATATATATATATTATATTATATATATATATATATAAATATATATATATTTATATATATATATACTATATTATATTACGCTATATATATATATATATTATATATATATATATATATATATTATATAATATATTAGATATATATATAATATATATATATATATATATTATATATATATATATATAATATTATATTAATATAATATATATATATACTATATGATATATATATATACTATATATATATATATATATATATATATAATATATATATATACTATATATATATATATATTATATGGTTGTGTGTTGTGTTGTGTGTGTGTGTGTTGTGTGTGTGTGTTGTATGTGTGTGTATGTATAATTTAATTTCTTTTAGTGGTTTATGGGTAAACTCCTTTCTTCATCAATAATTATCCTTATATATGAATACGAAGTGTGTTCAAGGTGTTAACCTTTAGCAAAAATAAGGTTTTGATACGTTGCTACTGTGAACTCAATTAAAACACTCATTGGTTTACAAGAAATAATTATCTGAAGATGTCTCAAGTACAGATTATTTCAGAAATGACAGTAATGGACGGCGAAAAGAAAAAAATACAAAACAAACTATTTTAAGACCCAGAACAATTGGAACAAGTACCTGAATTTAAATTTATATTTGAAATCGGGAAAATGTTTCGATTGAGACCTTTTGTCAAGCTAGTATTAAATCGAATAAAAAATTATCTTAATTTGAGCTTTTCCCTCTATCTAGGAGTGAGCTTTCTTTTGAAAATTCCAAAACCAATTTCTTTCAAAAATTAAAATAATATAATATTATATATATATAATATATAATATATATATATATATAATATATTATATATATATAATAGATATTAATATATATATAATATATTTATATATATAATATATATATATTATATAATATATATATAATATATACTATATTATACTATATATTAATATAATATATTATATATATATATAATATTATAAATCCATATATATTATAGTTCTACACTATATATATATATATATATATATATATATATATATTTATATAATATATATATATATATATATAATAAATATATCAGTGATGGCGAATCCGAATCCGGAATTCGGATTCGAATCTGGATTCGAGCTCTCGAATCCGGCATTCCGGATTCGGATTCGAAGATCCGAGGGTGCTGATTCGGAATTCGGATTTCGGATTCGAGCCTTTCCACACACTCGGATTCGGATTCGGACGAAATCCAAAGTCTGGACTCGAGTTCGGATTCGGATTCGAGCATTTTACACATACGGATTCGGATCGGAGCTCGATTCGGAATCCGGATTCGAATCCGGGTCTCCATTTCTTGTTTCTACAGGATGCCAAAAAATCAATCAAAATAATAAAAAAAAAAACGAAAACTTAGAATCAAAATTGGACACTATTTTAGGTGCCAACCACAGGAGTGCTGTAGGAGCCAATCAAGCAGTGGCATATTTCTATTTATTTTTGGCTAATCATAACGCCATAGAAGGAAAAATAGTTACTCTGAAACATTGGAAAAACTAATAATTATAGAGAATATGTTAATAAGGACAGGGTCCAATATTGGGCTCGTACTAAGCCCAATTTTGAACCCCCTAAAAAGGACATAAAATTCGAGAATTGTCAGCCGATTTTTGAACCTATACAACACCCTATAGATTTTTGCCCTCTTAAAACGGTGTTTTTTGTGAAATTTTGAAGCCGAGAAATAGTATACTATTTCGAAGGAATGCACACTTCGAGAATTTAATTCGTAATTTGTTTTTCAAAATGATTCAAAAACTCTTTAAATTATCCATATGAGATTCTAATGTTCCGCTGAGTATCAAAATGTCATCTAGGTTAACTCTGCAATCGTCGCCTAGGAGATGTGAGAGCGCAAGTTCCATGGTCCTAGCGAAGACTGAAGGAGCGTTGGAAAAGCCATAATATAAGCGTGTCGGGGCATATTGCCCTCGTGGGGTACCAAAAGCAAGTAATGATTGTGTTTTATCTTCGATCTCTAGGCAATGATAAGCGTCCAAAAGATCTGGGCTTGTAAAGATCTTTCTCTTGCCAAGTGTGGTGAGTATGTCGTTTATACATGGTAGTGGGAAGCGGTCCATTACCGTATGTCCGTTGATGTGCCTATAACCTGCCACAATTCTGGGCACAGCGTTTTTCTTTGGGATTACCAATAAAGGACTGGAGTGTGGACTTCTTATTGGTCGTATGTAACCTTTTTTGTGATGTTGTAACCCATTGATCGATTTGAGAGAGATTTATGTATGAGTGGAGAATGGGATAGATGTATCGACCAGGTGTGAGGGAGTGTGTGGGTTATGAAGAAGAAGTTAAATTATTTATCTGGAAATGGTGAGCTTCTAGTGAAGCTATGCGGTAGTTGCGGCGCGAGACTGTGAATTATAATGTTCATTTCGGTGTGTGGTTGTATTAGTAGAGATTTGTAAAGGATAGGTTATGTTTGCCATTCGTTTATTATAAGGATTACGTGTTTGGAGATTGGATCTGTTGGTTGTTAGGCCGTACAATTATTAGTATGTTATTTGATTAGGAATTTTAGTGTATGTATTTATTTTAGTTTTATTATTTATTTAATTTGATGTTATAATAAAGAGTATTATTATGTTGATTATCTATTTTGAATTTATTATTTGATATCAACATATATATTTTAGTGTTAGTTTAATGAGTATGACATTAAGCATTGTTATAGTAGGATAATTCTAGTGTGCTTGACTCTGTTTAACATGATGAATTTGTTGATATTTGTTATAGGTTGATAAGCTTTGAAGTTGCAGGCACATACTTACTTTTGTTTTACCTTCTGCTAGCGCTTATGTTGCTGAATAAGAATTAAGGAATGAAGAAGTCTGGGTTAAAGATGTAGAAGGTGATTGAGTTCGTGTAATGAATAGAGTAACTAAGGTATTCGTGAAGAGATTTCTGCTTTTCCATGAATGCGTGCCGATCCCTTTGCAAGTTTGCCTTGTGGTAGAACGTAGAAAAGGACAGAGCGGATTATGTTGTTGTGATTTTTCGTAAAGAACATTCAAGTTAGTAAAGAACAGATCAGATTTGTCTAGTGACGGGGGGGGGATCACGACCAGGTTTTGGTGTGTTTTCGTTTTGCAGCAGTCTAACGACAATAGTATGTAGTTATAGTAGTGTTGGATTAGGTGAGTTGGGTTAATGTATAGGTTAAGTCTTTAGTGAGTCAGGTGTGGTGTGGTTGGGTGTATATGGTATAGATAGGTATTGTATGAGAGGTAGTGTTGATGTGGTGTGTTATATGATTTATGCTATATTTGTGTATAGGATTTGAGGTGTAGTAAGGTAGGTGTTTATTATACTAGTCGTTATAAGTAGGTAGTTATGGGGTATGGTAGTAGGTTATGATTTTTTTATAGTTTTTACTTATTTGTTTTTATTTTTATTTTATTTATTTATATTTATTTAGGTTTTGTGTACTGTTGTTGTTTGATATTATATTATCGGTGTGTTGTTTCATGTTTCAGTACCTTCATACGGTTGGGATGAGGTGTATTTTGTCTTCCATATCTGTGCACAATGTCATGTTTTTTCTGGCGCTTTTCTGATGTTTATACTTATAGGATTCATTCTCAGATTGCCAATGATATATTTCGTAGTACTATCCAGAATGATAGCTGATCTATGATAATCGCTTGGATTTGAAGATAATTGTAGGCTTTTATATTATTTTATTATTAGGTATATTTATTTATATTTTAGTATTATATATTATTATTATTTTATTATTATATTATTTAAATATTTTTTATTATATATATATATATATTTATATATTATATATATTTTATATATTATTATTATTATATTATATTATTATTTATTGTTATTATTTTATTTTTTATCTTATGTAGGTTTTCATTCTACTTACGTTTTAATTTGTCTTCATATGAAGGTTTTAGATCTAACCACGTTTATATTTTTCTTCCCATGTTGGTTTTTGATCTATTTACCTTTTTATTTTCCTAGATAGGTTCTTAATCTATTTACAATTTTATTTGTCTTTCTTTGAAGCTTTTAGATCTATTTACGTTGTTATTTTTCTTTCTATGTAGTTTTTGATCTATTTTTTTGTTAAAGATATTCCATGTTAATAGATATTTTTATAAATAAATAAATCGGAAACAAACATTTTCTAAGCTCTGCACGTAATTTATGTATTTACTTAAATACTAAATAAACCACTTATCACTACTAATATATGAAAATAACACTATCTGTTTCAGAAAGCTCTCTTATTAGTATAACCTCTACAATTAACGAACAAATGGAACAGGTAATGAAAAATATGAAGAAACTTTTAGATTCAATTAAAAATCTAGTATTTAACATAAATTATTGATTGACATATTGCCTGACTGACAGACCAATGAGTTTTAGATGGTCCTGGAAAGTGTTATGTGCATACTAGAAGTTATTGTAGTATAGTTTTAGGATATTTGATGTATATATATAATTATTTATATTATTATTTAATATATTATATATTATTATTTTATTTTATATATTATATATTATTTATATATATATTTTATATTTATTTTATATATTATTATGTAATTATCATATACAACTTAAGAATATAGTTATATATTTATATTATTATATTATTATATATATATTATATATTTATCATATTATATTAATTATATATTAATTATATAGGTTTATTATTTATATATATTATAATTATTAATATATAATTATTACATTATTATTTATTTAATATTTATGTATTTATATAATAATCTTATTTTTATATAAATTTATTTGTTTTCTATATTATTACTTTATTCTGTTGTTCTCACTTTCTCTGGAAAGTTGTTCATGTGATAAGTCTAAGTGAAAAAAAAATAGGTTCAGGAAAGTCAGATAATGTTTTAAAAAAATATCTGAAAGCAGTTGGAAATATCCAAAAAGTCAGGGAATATTTTTTAATATATTATCCAAACAGTTATGAATGAATGATTCCATGGATTGCAAGTACATATTTTTGAAAATATTTTTTTCGCTTACTGTATATATTATTATTATTAGATGTTATTTTGATTAAGTACCACTTTGATTATTTATCATCACTCATAACTATAATCTTATTGTTCTCTATGCCTGGTTTCTTTCCTAGTTTACGTGTGATTCTAGTACCTTGTATTGCTGAGGGGCGTGCCTATTCCTGTTCATAGAAGTGTGCCATAGGTCGTGTCGCTTGGCCGATTGTGAATATATTGTATTAGGAAGTGTTTTTTAGATCAGTAGACTTATGTACGTGTTATATCTGTTTATTATTCTTTTCTGTTATGTGAGATTATACTTTTTGAGTTTTTTTTTGTGGTTCAATACGTAATGATTTTTTGATTTTTTGCATTTATAGCATATGTAGGTGTGGGGTTGTGTATGTTATGAGTGAGAAAGAGTGTACTTGTTCAAGCAGAAATAGAAAGCTGTAACTTGAGACTGATGCGAGGTGGATGTCATATTCTGAATCCTGTTTGCTATTTTCTGTTCACAGATTATCAATCGCGTACTTATTATGTATTTAAAGATTTCTTAATCTCAGAAGAATGGCCGGTGCTGTAGCGATTGGTGTGTGTTGACGCATAGCGATATCGTTAAGCTTTGTTTATTCATAGTTTTATCTATGTATCGAAGATCTGTGAGATTCGCGTATACTGTGCTATAATCAAAATGAGAGAGGAAATGATTAGTTTTAGAAATGATGTCCTCTGAAAGGTACAGAGGCCGTGTCAATTGCTCTCATCATTGGATCCTATATTATGTTTTCATTCAGCCAGAATCTAAGGAATTACAGATTAGTTATTTATTGCTAGAGCATTGTACACCAAATAACCGATACTAATACAGATTTCTTTTGCTTGAGAAAGAAAATAGCATCTATACTACTCTACTTTGCATGAAGCTCATTCTACCTCTGAATTAAAATTTCAAGAAAATATTTTTGGATGGTGATTGGCTTTCTTAAGTAGACTTTGATTAGTTTTGTTTTTTTTTCCTTCTATTATTTTTTTTTTTTTTGCACCTGAGAACAGTATATGTGTTAGGATAGTTTTGTGCTAAAGTATTATGGGATATTTGTGTTGGACTGATTATTGTTTTGCGCTTATGAGAGTGATTAGCGACACGGGAAGGAGGGTTTCTATATTTAAGTTAAGGCTAATTTATTGGTGAGAATCGTTAAGAGATATTGCATTTATTCTGATTTCTTCTAAGTAACAGTGCATTCAAGTGCTATTATTTATACTTCTATGATATAGTATTTGCTATATATATTTCTTATCACCTTTTTTTTTTTTTTTTTTTTTTTTTTTTTCAAAATAATGCTGAATAAATGTAAGAGCTGCCCATTAGGTAGATATGAAATGAATCTATCTTCTCATAAGTAGTCCAATATCTAGACTGTAATAATATAGTAGAGGAATACATAAGGTGAAAAATAGAATATTATTCTCAGTGACAGGTATGCAATAAACTCTGAATATCATAGAAAGAGTTAAGAGCTGCAGGCTTTACTAGAAGATAGACCTATATTAATATTTTTTCCAAATATTTTCATATTATCTTTGAGTAAGATAATATATGTTAAGGTGCTATAATCTTTCTGCCCTATTTATTATACTTTTGGTTACAGTGACGCTATTCCTTCGTATGCTATTTATATTTGTATAGTCCTTTAGATATGTTTTTTTTTTGTAATAATGAAAATTCTGTTTTCTCTTTTTGAAGAAGATAATAGAATATGGATGCTTTTGGACGTGCTATGGTGTTATGGTAGATGTTGCTTTGATTACTTAAAAAATAATTATTTTTTTTTTAAATTTCATTCAGATGATGTGAATTCAATTTCTAATATTGCATATATTCAATAATTATTATTTGTATAATCTGAGTAATATAGTTGGCTTGCAATTAATGAAATTTAATATATATTTTTTAATTCACTAATAATATACGAAGTCTACTTTCTGGTCATGGGAAATTATTTCAGTATGTCCATGTTTGGTGTAAAGTGCAGGTGGAGAATTTCAACGTGTCAAGGTACTTTTATGTTGAACTCTCTGGTATATTATATGTATGGGTTATTTTTTTAACATGTTGTTCTATCCTGTTAACTTCACGTCACTTTGGTGCTGAGCCTCTATTTCTAGGATGGGGTGTCGGCGTCTTCAGTATAAGCGCCTACCATACCTATACGTCAAATTTACTGTGCAGGTTGTATGAAGCACAGACGCAAGTGCTGTTGTATTGGAATTAATTCAGTCAGGAAACTATCAGATAATGTAAGAGAATTCCACAGAACAGAGTTGTGTCAGTAGAATAGAATGGAAGCATATGCAGTGAAGCTAGCCCTGGGGGTGCCTAATGTTATTTCTCTATCATCATAAATCTCATGCGCTATGTACACATGCAGACCGCCTTGTGCACTCGGGCGTTCGTATATAGGTTGTGGGTTCACTTCGTGAGTATCACTAGTTCCCCGAGCCACCTGGTCCGCTGCGGTACCCTATTAGAATAGAGTGTGTTTGGCTTTTGATTTGTTGTGTTGTTATAGCGTTTGTGCGACTATGACGATTCGTGCCGTTTAAACGAGATAGTAGTTCTATATGGATAGTGGAAAGTACGTAGTATCAGTTTAAGTCTGTGGCTTTTGACTTCGACCGTCTTTTGTCCAAAACGTCGGGGTGAGAAGCAGGCCGGGCTTGCTCGCAGTATTAGAGAGAGTACTTCCGATACAATGGCGGATTGAGGCCCTTGTATATAGTGGAGTTATACTGAGAAGATGAAAAATATAAGTGTTCTCATGTCTAGTTCTATAACATAATCTCAGTTGTGGCTTTTGATGGCCTTTTTTTGCCTTCTTTTATGCAACGCGTTGTGATTGTGAGGTTTCCAACTACATTTTGTTTGTTTTCTTTGATTGTTATGTAGAGGCCAAGGGATTTTATATTTGCCAATCTTTTGGTTTAGGAAGATGTAGAGAACGCTGTCGAACAGAGATAGGTATTAGTTTTGGAAGCTTGTTTGGTAGATAATGAGATATGTAGAAGTTGGTTTTTGAAAGAATTAAATTTACTTGTACGCCTCATTTTGGCGTGAAATTCAGTTCTCGAGAGATCGCGAGATATAGATAATCGAGAAAGGTTTAAGACGAGAGGCAAATTCTATGAATAAAAGAGGAGCAGTAATGAAATATGTGTTTGAATGAATGAAGGGTCGAGTCATCGGCATACCAGTGGATAGAGTTATGATGTGCAGGTAAGATGATCTATTATACTGTAAAATAAGAATAAAGTAGGTAATAGACAGAACCTCGCATATCGTCTATAGGAAATTCCTTTTTATCAATTTATCAGTAAAAGAGATTCGCTCCCGTCAATTCAAACCAACCGATATGAGCCGTATTTTGAAGAGAATAACTAGACATAATATATATATATATTATATATAATTTATATATATATAATATATTTATAATTATATATATTCTTATTTATATATATATATATATAGTTTTGTTTTTTTATGATATATATATATATATATTATATATTATTATATTATAATTATATAGTTATATATCTATTATATATATATAAAATATATTATATTATTATAGTTAATTTTTTAGGTTTATTGTTTTTTTTCCCTCGAAGTTTCTTTTTTTATCTTTAGATTTTTAGCGTTCTTCCAACTTGGGTTTTTAGCGTAAGCATTTACCTAATTTGGATAGCCATAAGTATTTACTTATTATGAATTTAGCTTCCACTTTTTTTAGTTGATCAATGGTATTTTATTTTTCTTTTTCTACGGGCAATTTTTCGTGAGTTTGTGTGAGTGCGCGAGTGTTTTTAAATCTTTCTGAATTATTACTGCTCGACATGTTAGCAGGACCAAGAATGGGTTTAGCGTTTTAAAATGCAGCGTTCAATTAGGTTTTGTCGTACGAATAATTTTTCTCATTTCTCCTTTGATTTTTGGTTTGTTTCTGTCCGTTTTTTTTAATGGATTGTGTGTGCGTGTATTATAGCCGAATGGCCACAGGTCGGTTGGGCTTCTATTGACTTTAACTCTGTTCCTCCTATACATTAGTGCTTTCAATCTTCTAACTTCTCATTCCTGGAATACCACTCTTCTATACTCTAACGCCTACATTTTTGTTCTTTGTCTGAGACCCAGTATTTGTGCTAAGATGTTTCATTCCTCTACCTCGTTTATATATTATCCACCATTATAATTTATTTTTATAATTTTTTCCGCACTGAAAGGGTGGAATATGTGCAATCATGTATAATCAAAACATTTTCTCTCTTATAATTGTTACACGTCTGCGAGAATCTTCGAATTCTCCCAATCGATTGCTCGTGGCTTAAATCTTTCTTCCTCTCTACTCTTTTTACAAGAATCTGTGCTTCTGCCACTGTTTCTCTATTCTAAACAGAATAGATTATCATGCCTTTTTGATTACATTATACCTTTTCTCATCTGATTTACAAGACACTCTTCTCAATTCCAAATACTGAGGTCCCTCTTATTATTGGGGATTTCAATGGACATCAACACGATATTGGATGGGTTCTCTCATACCTGATATATTGGTGGAGGATAGCCGAATCATTCAGTATATCCCAACGTATCTTGTAGCAAACTTAATTTAAAGAACCTTACTACATTCTGTTTTAGATCATTTCCCTACCATTCTTGAACACACTTGACCTTATGTTTCCACTACTGTCCTTATCTCTATATAATACATCACCTTCGCTTTCTCTATCTGGTATAATCTGACTCACATTCCTTATAGTTCGTCTTAATTTAATCGTCTGTCTCCAGACAGCTCCATCCTGCCGTCTATGCTGTGCTTTCTGTGCACTTTTTGTGATCGGCGCCTAGTTTAGGGGGTTGTCGTTGCTTTCGTATCGTCTAACTATCAATTTGGTGTACTGCTTGACTCGAAGAGTCTTCGATCTCGCGCGTATAGAGAGTTGTGACTGTTTATATTTTCGTTGATGTGTATTAGCTAAGGTTTCATTCCTTCTGCGACTAAATCTTTTCTCCTCAGATAATTCATGGTTCGATTCGCGCTGTCTCGGTATCTTTCATTCCAGCGAAGAGACATGTGCTGGTATGCGGATGTGATAAGATTTCGTCGTTGTTCTCGCTTACTAACCATTTCTTGCTATTTTCATTCTATCTAGAGAATTATTTGGATTGGGGTATCTCTTGCGACGTATCAGAAGCGTTAACTTTTCATTAATACATGTAATGTGCGTTTGTCGGTCTCGCTTGTTTCTCCTATCTGACAATTCTTTTCTGCTTCTTGCCATAAAGACGAGTCTCTAACAACTTCTTATTAGTTAATCTATCCTTTCCTCCTCTATGCGCTTGGATGGTTCGTTGCTAATACTCCAACTGAAAAGGCATTTTTTTTTGGGCTCTCTTCTGATTTTTTCCTCTCAAACTCAATCTCCTAGGATGATGTTTTCTGTTCATTCCTCTTTCTCCGCGCTTCTCGCTTCGTGGGGCTGTCAGGTTTCCTTATTGTCTCTGATCCTTGGTGTGATTACTATTTCATTGGATGCATGGGCTCCTGAAATCTGTGAATTCCGTGTAGGAAGGTTCGGTTGGCTCTTCTCGGGTGCATTCTTTCAACTATGTTTTTGATGGGAGTTCTTTTCCGTTCTTATTTCCTGGTTTCCCGGAGCCTCTTTCCGAATTTGCTATTTAGTTCTCTATGCTTTCAATTATCTATCACTTTTCCCTCAGTGTTGGTAGAGCGCACACGTCACCTGTTCCGAAAAAGGAACCGCTCTTGATTTTTTCTAACTATCGTCTCCTAACTAGCTCTAACTGTATGTGTCTCGAGTTCTAAGATCTTTGATAACCTCTTCTTTCAAACCTCTCACTTTCTTAGACCATCTGGAATCTCATTCCCTTCTGCCGATCGCCAGTAATGGCTTTCGTAAGGAATACTCTACTGTATTTTGATTCCTATTTATATAGGTTTTATTGTTTTCGCTCTTATGGAATCAACGGGGAGATCTGCCGTGTGGTCGCTTGACATTAATTCTCATAAAGCATTTTGACCTTCGGGGTATTAGTTGCTATCGTAAAGTCACTGCTCTCCAAAACCTCCCTCCTTGGATTTCCTCCTCTCTTTTGGCGTATCTGTATTAGTCCCGCTAGTGGCTTTCTTTTCAATAGCTCAAGTATTCGTGCTGTTTGTTTGTATGGGGGCGTCTTCTTCTGTTGTGTGTCTTGTCAATAGTTGTTCTTCGAGTGGTCTGTGCTTAATCTCTCTACTTTATTCTTGCTTTTCATAATGATCTTCTCGTCTTATACATCTAGAGCTACTATTTCCACATCATTATGCCGGATTGACTTCGACCCTCATCTTTCAACTGCATTTTTTTCAATTATTCTTTGTTCTTTCCGCTCCCTTGTTTACTTCTAGAATTGCCTTCTCGTCTTAATTTTCTTTTTGCCGAGGTTTAATAGTTGCTTTGCGATGTGCGGAGAGAATTTCGGGTGGGGTCGTCTCAACACTGTGAAATTTAAATCTTTTAAAAACTCAACTCTAACAAATCTCCCTCTCTAAGGAAACACGTAACTTTCCTATCTCTTTTGACGGTTCTCCTGTTTGACAATATAAACATCCTTTTGCCTTTATATCATAAACCTATAAAATATTGTCTTGTGATAACTCTCTTACATAATTTTTATGGTCGGTTGGGTGGGCTAGTCTTTGGGCATCAATAGAAACTGGAGTTTCTTGTTTAGACTGCGATATCTTTTTTTTTCCTCTTTTCAGTTACGCCATTGTCTGATACAGAGTGGTCCATTCATCCGCCTTGCTCTGTTATGTGAGTATCTTGTTGCTCCATTTATCTTGGGTGGGGGGGTTCTGTTTCGTTTCTATTCTCTTGGTCTTTTTTGGATATAGGTGTCGAGTCAATAGGCCAAAAGGTCTTATAAAGCTTCGTCCTGTACTTTCTAAGGGTTTTCACGCTGTGACCTTCTTGCGATCTTTGGCGGGTTCGATATTGCTGTGCTTTATCTCTTTTCTATAGGTCCGTTTGGGGCAGCGCGGAGTGCTTCGTATAGGAAAACTTCCACTCGTCGTACGCATCCTTTTTAGTTACGACACCGCTTTCGGTAGCACAAGTGGTGCCTTTGTTGGTGTTGGCATCATTATTTTTTTGTGTTTAATTAGTTAAGCGTCCAGACCTAGTTCGCTGCGGTGCTTCCTGTTCTTTGTTTCTTGGGCGTCTATCCGTCTGTTTTCTTGTTTGTGTATATTCTTCTTTCTCATTTCTGATTGTTTTCCTACTATGATATTTATATCGTCTCTGCACTTTTAAAGTTCTGTCCTCTTATCTCATGTGCGTATATTTGTTACATTATGAGTTTTGAATTTTTTTGAGTGGCTTGTTGTCAACACATCTGCGCTTCCTTTGAGTATGCTAGTGCTTCGCGGGTGCGGGGGGTCGTGTGACATGACTGTATAAAAAGATTGTATAAACAGACAATAAGTGTCTACAATACCTGAATAAATATGAAGAGACAGGAGTTCAGTTTTAAGTGTAAGTGTTAACAAGAAGAATCCCCCTCCCCCCCAAAAAAATAAAAATAAATAATAATAATAATAATAATAATAATAATAATAATAATAATAATAATAATAATAATAATAATAATACACACACACACACACACACACACACAATAATAATAATAATAATAATAATAATAATAATAATAATAATAATAATCCAAATGCTGTACTAAAAGTGAGAGAGAAAACGAAAATTTTCCAGTGCAGACTTTTCTATCGAATTTAAATAAATGGATTCAAAGTTCTTTTTTAGGACAAATGAAATAAATTTATATACGAATATTTTTAAAAGAAAGGACATCAAATTATAAATTTATATACAAAAATCTTTAAAAAGACAGATTGGAATGATATTTTGATGATCAGTCCTTCAAACACAAAGTTTAGAAGCTTAAACGTTTGGTCATTTATTTATATAAAAAGGGAATGTAAATAAATGACTGGTCGCAAATAACTGAGGAAGAAATGGAGTAGGAGTAGAGTTGCCAGAATCATCCAGGGTGCAATTCGATGAAATGAGGCCAGAGAGATTACCATTTTCAAAAGGAGTATACTAGCTACAGATCCGTCGGAGCGAATTAGAAGATTAAAAGCAGATTTAAAGAGGTTATTAAAGATTTTTTTTTTTGCCCAGAGGTCAGAATAATGAAGTCAAGGTACTTTCTTTTTGTGAAAGTATGCTTAGTCTGTCGAATAAAATCCCTACAACGAATCTGAGTTGAACGAAAATTAACGAAAGTGATAGGAAAACGAGAGTTTTCCTATTCTCAATAGGCATTGCCTCTATCCTGAAGGGTTCGAGAACTGGTCCGTTTGAACTACGGTTGGAAAAAAACCATGGTTTTTTAAAAAAAAAACAAAAACCATTGTTTTTTTTAAATAAACCAATGGTTTTTTGGGGTTTTTTATGCTATTTTGATGGTTTTAATGTAGTTTTTAACGGTTTTAATAAATTTTAAAGGCAACAGTCACTACTGGAAACTGTTATACAGATGTGCTAACACATATTTTAAAATTCCTTAATAAATTTCTTTAGATTCTTAAATTTCAAATTTTCTTGATAACTGTAAACTGGTATAAAATTATTATTTTTTGAGTTTTACATAAACTCATAAAGTAAAAAATAAGAGGGTTTATTATAATATATAAACTCTATCTGAAAAAAAGGGTATACTTTATTATTTTAAAAAAAAAAAAAAAAAAAAAAAACGCATAAAGAAAAGTTTATTAAAATTAACCTATAATGGTATACAAATGAATTCTTCACTTATATTTAATAATAAGAATAAAGATATAGTATATAGTATATATATATATATATAGTATATAATATATATATATATATATATATATATATATAAAAAATATATATATATATATATATATATATATATATATATATATATATATATATATATATATATATATATATAGAGAGAGAGAGAGAGAGAGAGAGAGAGAGAGAGATTTATAATTAAAAAGTAGAAACAGAAATTATCATTAAGAATTTTATACAAAAAAATTTCCCTTCTTTAGCTGTTCCCAACCTATTTCTAATGTTACTGTGCACAAGCCCGAAAGTTGAAAATACCCTTTTAATATTATTAGCATTTGATGAAGTTGCTTTCAATATGCTTGCTATTTTATATATAACCTTCTCATCTAATTTTTCTTTGAGAGATCTGTACCAAGATGAAGAAGTCATTGCTGACAACAGAGACTCATCAAATAGGTAACTTTTATGAAATGGAGGATAATTTGCTCTTAAATTTATACAAATGGGCATCAATTCAGGATACTCATTTTCCATAAATTCCATTGCTTTTGAATACTCATCCTCTGGAAGTACTGCGGTCTGATATCTTGGGTTAAAATATACGCCAATAAGTGAGCTTCTGTTACTGCCTGATGATACCTCCTTTTTACTTTTAATAAATCTTGTTTGTTGAGTGGTGGATTAAGCTCTTCTAGCTCCATGTTCATATTTTTCCAAATATAAACAGCTTCACTTAGTTTACAGTCATTGCCTTCTAGCTTGGTTAATGCTGTGGCCACACACTCCACACATGAGTTTTATTATAAACTTTTGAAATGTGGCATCGATGGGTAGAAAATGAAATCCCAAGAGCTCGAAACAAGAATCATATTTTAAACATGTTAAATTTACAAATATATATATATACATATATATATATATATATATATATATATATATATATATATATATATATATATATATATATATATATATATATATATATATATATATATATATATATATATATATATACATATACATATGTATATATATATATGTATACCCCCGTATATATATATATATATATATATATATATATATATATATATATGTATATATATTAGTCATAAAATGATATATATATATATATATAAATATAAATATATATATATATATATATATATATATATATATATATATATATATATATATATATATATAAACCAAATGGTTTAAACCATCCCACCCTAGTTTGAACCACGAATTTTTAGGAGAAAAAGATTTACTGAATATATAATTAACCTTCTCACTCCTTTAACTATTACGTTCTGTACCTTTTCAGCAGCCGCCGAAGCGTTTACAAAACCAAAACTAGATTCATATCAAGAATAGGTAGCAAAGAAATGACGTAGTGATTTCCAATTAGCTCGATTAAAGTTCCAGAATATACGTTTAGGTCATGGTGGAACTGCTGGAGAGAAAGTGTTATAGTTAAAAGGTTACATGATTGTGTTTAGAGTTACCAATATCAGTGAATATGGTATATTTATAACGATAAGGAGCAGTTGTCAAACATAAGTCGAGTGTGTTCAAGAATTAGATAGGGCAATCGCGTCTATGTATGGGATTCTTAATTGACTGTTCCAGATCGTTGTGAATACGGAATGTTTTGACCTCCTCCCACCTGTATCCGTAATAGGGTAGTCCAACCACTCAGCACTCAGTGTGGTGTACGTTGAATTCCCCTAAGTAGAGTCGGTATTTGATGAGCAGAAGTAACAGTCTCGTGAGAAGTAGTTTGATATTCAAAAGAAATGAAAAATCTTCCACTAGATGAGGAGTAACAGAAACACAAGATAATAATAGTCGTAGGAAGACAGATCTTAAGCCATAGAATATCAGAATTAAGATTCAGAGTATTTAGAGACGTGTTACAGGAGTGCTAATGTTTATATGGGCAAAATCTCCATCACTAAGTCGGAAATTGTGCAATAAGTTGTTAAAAACATTAAGGTTATTAGAAAAAGAAACCCTCGATATATAGCTGCCTCTCAGACAGAAGTAAGAGAATAAGATGAGATTACGGAAGTGGGCAAAGTCATTAACGAATTTCCGTCTACGCCCACCCCTCTTACAGCCAGTCTTGTCCTTCAGACGATCGCAAGCACGCACATACATATTTGAATTATAATTGAAGATAGAGATATCAGGGGGATGAGAGTAAGGTTTCCTGACCAAGTTTCAGTTACGACCAAGAGGTGAGGTCTAGTGAAAGAAAGGTGTGTACGGCTGATTGGAAATTCAAATAAATACCACAACTATTGCTGAAATTAATGAAGAAAGAAGACCTTGTCCACACTTTCATGATAGCACCAACCACATCATCATAAGCCACCATCTCTTAAGCGATCATGGTGGGGGAGGGGGAATGGACAAAGAGTTCTCTATGGATGGTTCCCCTATTGGCTTTTCCCAGGTACTTATATATATATATATATATATATATATATATATATATGAACTTGTATATATATATATATATATATATATATATATATATATATATATATATATATATATATATATATATATATATATATATATGAACTTATCCTTTAAGGAAGCTAACCGATATATATCGAACGAACCATGTAATCGATTTTTTCAATTATTTCAAGGCAATAGTGAGTCAAGGTTGCCAATAACAGCTTTTTTTTTTTTTTTTTTTTAACTAAAGGAATACCCAAAATTAAATCGCAAATATGGAAAGAGTCAAGGTCTCTCGGCCTCAGAGAGGGACGACGGGGAACTTCGTACCCTCCTCTGTCCCTCCGTCGGCCGCTGGAGCTACATTAAAACTTTTTTAAAAAATTAAAAAAAAATTAACAAAATTAAGCATGATAAAAAGCAACTTGTGGTAACTCGCCCTCTCTTTCTATTGGGAGTTTTAGCCACCACGTGACACTGCAGGGCTGGCACGAGTAGCGTGTTCCATGATTTTCGATATCGCTGTCTTTTTACGTAACTTCCTTAAAGGATAAAGTATTTATATATAAATATTATATATATATATATATATATATATATATATATATATATATATATATATATATATATATATATATATATATATATATATATATATATATATATATATATATAGCATATATATATATATATATATACCTCCTGAAATCATCATGCATGTAACTAAATTACTATAACAGCTACAGGAAAATAAATAACATTTTTGATTTTAGCAAGCAATTTCATCGA
>JABUQX010091621.1:0-42500 GCA_015478945.1 Trachelipus rathkii | reverse complement strand
CCCTTCCCCTCTGAGGTTTCTTTTTTTTTTGGCTTTTGTTACATTTGGGGGGGTGGTTGGGCCCTGGGATCTATGAACGTTAGGAAGGCGGTGCGCTCGATTGGATCGCTCCCCGAGCTTTGAGGGCGGTGCTTCCGAGGTGGCCCCTCCCTTCGTTCAACTATATCTTCTATGTCTCAATACTAACACTTTCCCTCAGTGTTGTAAGCTACTCCACATGTCCAACCTATTCGAAAAAAAGGAAGCCGCTCTGACTTCTTCTAACTATCGCCCTATACTTCTCTTGTTTCCTATCTAAGATCTTTGAAACCCTTCTTAACTCTCACTTCTAGACCATCTGGAATCTCACTTTTCTTTCCGATCGCCAGTACGGCTTTCGGCGTTCGGAGGTCTACTGGTGATATACTTTTCCTATTTAACCAATTTATGGCTTTTCCGCTCTTAGTAACTACGGGGAGACTTGCGTGGTGGGGCTTGATATATCCAAAGCATTTGACCGGGTATGGCACGCGTCACTGCTCTCCAAGCTCCTCCTTTGGGTTTCCTCCTTCTCTTAGCTTACTTATGTCTAGTTTTCTTTCCGTCACTCAATATCGGCTGTGGTTGATGGAGCAATTCTCTTCTTTTTCTGTCAATAGTGGTGTCTCCTCAGAGTTCTGTCTTATCTTCTACTTTATTCCTCTTACTTTCATTAATGATCTTCTCACCCGCACACATCTAACTCTCTATCCACTCATATGCCGATGACTCAGGACCCTTCATTTCCTTCAACTCATTTCACCTTGCTCCTCTTTACTCTAGAGTGTTTCCTCAGTCTTAATTTGACTTCATTCTCGCTGATCTGGATAGAATTTCCGATTTTGGTCGTCTCAACCTTGTGAAATTAACTCTTTAAAACTCAACTTCTACAAATCTCCCTCTAAAACACCTCTAACTTTCCTATCTCTTTCCTGTTCTCTGTCTCTCCTGTTGACAATAAAAACATCTCTGGCCTTAACATAAACAAAAAAATGTCTTGAAACCTCTACATCATAACGGTTGCTAGGGCGGCCTCATAAAGAAACTGGGAGTTCTGTTTAGACTGCGAGAGATTTTTTTCCTCTTCTCAGTTATCTAGCTATACAAGGGTCTCATCCGCCCTTGTATGGAGTATTGTTCTCTATCTGGGGGCTCTGTTTCATCCGCTTTTTGGACAGGGTCGGTGCAAAAAGCCAAAAGGCTTATAAACTGTTCTGTACTAAGTTCACTTGACCCTATCTTTGCGGCGCGATGTTGATGCTTTATCTCTTCTCTATAGGTACCGCAGCGGCAGGTGTTCGAGGAACTTACCAATCGCGTACCACCACCACCTTTACGATACCCTCGTAGCACGCTGCGTGCTGTGTCTGGAACACCAGGCTAGTTCGTTGCGGTACTTCCTTCTTTCCTTTCCCGCCACATCTGTTCTGTAGGAATTCTCTTCCATCTCCTGTGTTTCCTGCTGAATTTAATCTCCCTCACTTTAAAGCCTGCGTCTGTGCTCATCTGCGTAATTTACGCTAGTGGATGAAATTTTAGCGTGCAACACCCCTCCCTGAATAGGGCTCTGCCCGTGAGTGGTGGTGAAAACTGTAAAAATATATATATATATATATATATATATATATATATATATATATATATATATATATATATATATATATATATATATATATATATATATATATATATATATATATATATATATATATAAACTAAAATTAAAATATTTATTTATATAATTTTTCGCTGCCACGTCCGACATGAGGTGTGTTTTTTTTTCATTTAACTTTTTATATTTTTTATTCAAGTGAGTCCTCCCAAATGTGTTGATGTGGGCAGGTTTCTCTGTGATTATAAAGAGCGGATATTTGATGATTATTATGATGATTACTATGATGATTACTATGACGATTACTATGATGATTACTATGACGATTACTATGATGATTACTATGACGATTACTATGATGATTACTATGACGATTACTATGATGACTACTATGATGATTATTATGATGATTACTATGATGATTACTATGACGATTACTATGATGATTACTATGACGATTACTATGATGATTACTATGACGATTACTATGATGACTACTATGATGATTATTATGATGATTACTATGATGATTACTATGACGATTACTATGATGATTACTATGACGATTACTATGATGATTACTATGACGATTACTATGATGATTATTATGATGATTACTATAACTACTACCATTAAGATTACTATAACAAAATAAACTTCGCTACAGGCAGGATGCAATGAAATTTTTTTACCGCATTCTAACAATTTATAATTTAAAAATAAACTATATATATATATATGACCAAATTAGCAGTATATTAACTGTTAAATTTCTTGTACGTTCTAAAATGTAAAGATTGCAAATACAGATTATGCTTTTACTTTTGTTTTTGATGACCTGGTTAGTTTAAATTATTGATGACTTACTGCAGTTCTGAAATGATCATCATGATTGGAGGAAAATACTAGAAACATGAACCTACCCTATACTGTGTGAAATGGATTGCACATTATATGAATCTTACTGATGGTACCTTCTAGGAAATAATGAATGAATGCATGTTCACATTACCCATTTCAGTTGGTGGTTCTTTGTTTGTGTACATCATGTCAGATGATAATCTTTCAAATCTTGTCTCTAATCTTATACATACTATAATAAGTATAGGTGAAACTGATTAAATCATCCAAATTGAAACCTTTTTATAACAGTGAGTATAAGAAACGTGATCAAGTTCATATAGAAAATTAAAGATAATTTCTAATAAAATCCACAGCCACTTAAAATTTCTTTAAACAGTCTTGATATATAGAAAGAGCATATATAGAGAGAGAAAGAGTATATATATATTTATATATATATATAGAGCAGAGATATATATATAAAGGCATATATATATAAGTAAAAAAATTCACTGCCACCAAAGCAATATTTTCCCTTTCTTCGCGCGGTTCTATGCTGGTACACGCTCACTCGGCAGCTCTTTACTACTTCTAAGCTACTTTTTAATTATTTTGGGAGACAGAGTAAACAAAACGTTAAAGAAACTGGAATAATTTTCCAGTTAAAAAGGGATCTGGTAAAATTGATGAGAAACGTTAAGGAAATTGAATAACTTTCAGTGATAAAATTGTTTGGTACACTCTAATTTCTGCTCACTTCCTAGTTTCCTACTACATAAACAGTGGCTGCAAGGCAATGGCGTAAGAGAATTGAAGAAACTTGATGATAATAAAAACTGTAATAAAATGGTAATATATTTTGTCGGGTCATGGAATAGTAAATACACTTTTGAAAGTAGAGATTTTATTGTTTAAATGTAAGTTAAAGCAGATATATGAGGATAATTTAGTAGAAAATTTTAAAGTTTATGCTATGAATGTGAAGAACTTTCAAAGTTGACTAATTGTTTTGATGAGTGGAATAGTAATAATATAAACCTTATCAAACACACATACTCAGTAATAACTCCAGATTTTACCATTGAAATATTCATCAAGAATATATTTAGAGAAAATTATCAAAAAGTATTATAACAATCATGAAGATATAAAGAAGAATTATGATAAAATATTAGATTTTAATGATAAATTAGAGCAAGCTTATGAGGGGGTCAAACGCCATTGAGAGAGAATTCGCCGAGTTGCCATTCAAATATCAGAATTGCTACAACTATGGGATAAAAATGTGATCTTTCAAATTCAAGAAAATTCTTAATCCAAAAGTTGGTGAACGAATATCAGAGTATGTTAAAACAATGTAAAATTAACAAATGCGAGTTGATTGAGTAAAATGATGTTTGCATTATATTTAGCTTTTCTTATATATAATATATTTTTTAAATATTGGAATTAACAGGGACACAACAAAACACCAACGCGTTTGGAACTATCTAAATTTTAAATTATGATATTCTCGACCAAAAAATTGCATTTTTAAATATTGTTTTCATTAAAAAGCAAATACTGGACTATCATTCAAAGACATTCTCCAAACCTTTCTTGAAGATATACATTAGTAATCATCTTCACATTGATGTAGAATAGCAATGATTAGTAGCTATTTGGTGGATATTTTTCTAAGTTCACTACTTCATAAGGAACTTCTTTAGGTAAATCAGATAATTTTGTGATTTGTAAATAAGTAGTTGAATATTTAAAATATTTTAATATAATTCTGCTTTATTCTCCATTTATTATAGAGAAAAAAAAAGTTTATTTAATTTTTTTTCATCTTTAAATTTCGTCAAATTTCATCTCTTCTTTAAATTTATTTAATTTTTCTTCAACAAATTTAAATTCTTCTACTATATTTTTTATTTCATCTTCGTATTCTTTACTTCAAATTTAAATTCTTCTTCAAATTTATTTAATTTTTCTTCAACAAATTTAAATTCTTCTACTATATTTTTTATTTCATCTTCATATTCTTTACTTCAAATTTAAATTCTTCTTCTTTAAATTTATTTAATTTTTCTTCAACAAATTTAAATTCTTCTACTATATATTTTATTTCATCTTCATATTCTTTACTTCAAATTTAAATTCTTCTTTAAATTTATTTAAAATTTCTTCATCAAATTTAAATTCTTCTATCATATTTTTTCATCAATATTTTCTTCAATATTTTCAAAACTACACGCTACATTCTCTGATCAGTCACATATAATAATT
This sequence comes from Trachelipus rathkii, assembly GCA_015478945.1. NCBI lineage: Eukaryota > Metazoa > Arthropoda > Malacostraca > Isopoda > Trachelipodidae > Trachelipus > Trachelipus rathkii. Next base: position 37,756 of record JABUQX010091621.1, on the reverse strand, counting down.
TTATCTTCAATAAGTTCATCTCAACATAATATTTTTATTAATAAAGTTATACATTACAAAAGTTTGAACCACGTGCATTTTTATGTTATTAGTATCAACGTTTACTTTAATCTGAATTACATCAACTTCATCAAGATGAATGTCATTTATTCTGATTTTGCTAAAGAATTCATCTTGATATTTGTCTAAAGCTAAGGGATTTTCATTTCCATTAATTAACAATTTTGCTGATATATGTTGATTTATATCTTGCGAGGTTAATATATATATATATATATATATATATATATATATATATATATATATATATATATATATATATATATATATATATGTATCAATGAATCCTTCATAAGGCATAACATAACGTTTTTTCAGAGGCAACTCCTTTCATACCTAATATGAATGGTAACTTCCCCAATTCTAATTTTGAATTAGTTTGGAAAATTATTGTTTCATAAGCACATTTTTCTTTTTTAATTTGCACATTATTAGTAATAGTGTTCATGTTTTTATCGAGAATTGATATCTGGTTATTAATCATTTTTAAAACGCTTTCAAAACCATCTTATAACAAAAAGTTATTATGTATTTTTTTTTTAATTTTCTCCCATTTAAAGGGGGTTTTTATCGAGACGACCGTGGTCAAACCTTGACCATAAGGCCGCCCCTTTTATATTAACCGCACCCCAGCTAGGGACCGACCGGGGCGGGAATTTTGCCGGGGCCGGGGCCGGGGCCGGGGCTGCTCTAATTTAGCCGGGGCCGGGGCCGGGGCCGGGGTTAGCTAAAATTAGAAATGTAAGTCAAAAACACTGAAAGTCTTTAAACTTAGGATGAAAATTAAATATAATTTCAATTAATTAATAATTTTAATTTTGAAAAAGGAATACATTTAATTAATTCAATTAAATAAATATTTTCGAAAGAAAGTTTTAGAAAATAATTGATTTTCTAGAAAAGAATAAGTTGTATTATATATTATATATATATATATATATACTATATATATATATATATATACTATATAATATATATTATATATATATATATATATATCATATATATATAATTATATATATATATTATATATATATATATACTTATATAATAGATATAATATACTATATATATATATTAATATATATTGTATGTATACTATATATATAATTATATATAGTATATATATATTTATATATATATATATATATATATATATATATATATATATAATATATTATATATTATTATATATATATAAAGAGGCAAAGTAATTAAAAACCACTAAGAAATAAACAGGGATATTAAAAATTTACTTTTAAAAAATTAAAAAGTTACATTTCGAGACTTTAACTCAGTCTCCTCCTCAGAACTAAACAATGAAAATAAATGTTAATTTTAACAAAATTAATAAAACACTAAAAATAAAAATAAATTCATATACAATAGAATAATAGAATGAATAAGGCGATAAAAAAATGATTCACATTTTCTTTATGATGTTAAGAATTTAGTTTTTTCCAGATAGGTATCTTCTTGTAATTGATGCAAGATTAAAAAAATCCCTCAGATATAATGAAATTACACTTAGTAGAAATGAAAAAAGATTCCAGTAATTGATTTAAATTTTTATCTGTAGATTTAAATAAAAAAGTTGCGCCTTCCCAATTGACGATGATCATTTTGAGATAAATGCCTAAAAATGGCATAACTCTCGTTCCCTCTTCTAACTTCACCTTTATGTTGATCTAATCTAACCTTGAGGGTCTTTAAAGTTTCACCAAAATGAAGAAGTTCGCACATGAGAAACAAGGAATCTTATAAACACATCACCAGCCACTTCCAATTTAGCAGTATTATTTTTAATTAAAAATTTGTGAAAGAAGTTATCATTTGACTGAAAAAACAATTTTTATATCAAATAAAAGATTAAAGCTTAAACTTGATGTCAAGAAGTTAAGGGAGAAATGGATGACTTTAATATTTTCAAATATGTAGAGATTGTGTTCCCTCAATCCCAAAAAACTCGAGTAAGCATGTTTATATTTTCGATAAAATAAAAAATGGGGATAGGCTAATTTTCGAAAAGTGTCGAAAGATATATCAATTTCTTGTTTACGATTTTCAGGATCCACAGTAGTTGAAGAATCCTAAAAACATATTCAAAAAATAATATTTATTTTTAAATGTATAGAGAGGATGAGAGGATAAAAAATGAAGCAATTGGTTAGTATGTGTGGGTTACGATAAACTTTAAATGATAAAAGAGTTTGTTTAATATTTTATTAAAATCGTCTAAAAAAGGAATGCATCCATTCAACTTGTAATTCATAGTAACTTTGATAGTTGCGTTAAATTATTTACATTTGTAATAAAAAATCGATCAAATGGAAAAAGAAGTAGGTACTATGGTAATGACGTCATCAACATATCTTTTCCATGAAATTACTGAGAATATAGGGGGGCCTGTGGAAGGAGTCTGGTTTCAAAATATTCCATAATAAAATTGGCTTAAGATAGGACTCAAACTACAACCCATACTTGCACCAAATATTTGTCGATAAAAATTACTATGAAGTAAATACATTTTGGGACATACAAATTTGTAAAACAATTAATAAAATTTGGGTATGGGAATAGGGACCATGATGAGGTAACAAAAAAATTTGGACAAAAATTCCAAAGTTGTGGATTTAGGGAAACAATTGGTAAACAAGACTAAGTAACGTTCAAAACTAGTTAAACATGATGAAAAGGAATGAATCTGCCATTTGTCATAAGTTCCTTGGCATTTTTTATAGTGGGAAGATTTACTGTTGCCTAATAAGGAGAGAAGACAAGAGGGCCAGCACTTATTAATTAGAAAAAGAACATCATTTCGCGCAGATATAATAGGTCTAAATGGGACACACTTTGAAAGAAAGAAAGAAAGTGAATCAATTTTTTTGTCCGCCTTTGTTCTTTTACTTGTATATAATTTTACTTTTATTTTTAGTTTTATTAATTTTGTTAAAATTAAATTTATTTCATTGTTAGTTCTGAGGGGGGAGGACTGCGTTAAAGTCTCGAAAAGGGTAAACTTCTTAATTTTTTTTAAAAGGAAATTTTAATTATTTATTTTTATTTCCTAGTGGTTTTAAATTACTTTGTTCTTTATGTTAATAGAGATTAGTTGGAAGTTAAAAAAATTTCTTTAAATTTATTTGTTATATATATATATATATATATAATATATAATATATATATATAAAATATATATATTATATATTATATATTATTATATTATATATATATATATATATATATATATATATATAATATATATAATTCATAATAATAAAATAAGTTTTTGAAAAGAGATTTCGGATAAAAATATTTGATTTTTCTTTGAAGATATTTACTTTAAATAAATAAATACATTAATATTTTAAACAATTATATTATTTCCTTTTCCGAATTCATTTGATACATCAAATTTCGAATATTTTTATGTTTAAAAAACTCGGAAAAATATAATTTGGCCTCAATTTTAATTTGAAATCATTAGTAAATTACCAAAAAAAAATTTGATTATATTTAGGTATGTTTACATATTTAAAATAATTGTAATAACAAAGGAGTAATGGAATTAAAATATATTTTTTTATTTTGTTTGATTTAACCCTCTATTTTTAGTGTTAAACTTACAGTTAACCCCGGTAGAAAAACCCCGGTTTTTCCTGATTTTGGCCGGGGCCGGGGCCGGGGCGGGGGTCGCTAAAAATGGCCGGGGTTGCCCGGGGCCGGGGCCCGGTCGGTTCCTAAAACCCGCAGCACAAAGTCTTAGGGAGAGCAAGCTCTTCTTAATTATTCATTTCTGCTCAATTCTAAAGCTTGGAAACCGACACTGGGATGCTTCTTCAAGATGTTCGAAAAAGAACTTTCGTGAATTACTCCAGTGCTCCCACCACTATCGGGATTCACTATTATTTCATCAATTTTCCACATTCTTCTTATTATTTCGTGCTTCAATCTTCGGTATTTCAATTCCTTTTCACGTGTCAATAAGCCACCAATTATTGTCTAAGGAACTCCCAACCTCATATTAAAAATCAGCATATGTTCCCCTTATCTTTCACTAATATGTCAGGTTTATTATGGGTGATTGCTATTATCAGTTGGGGTAGCACAATCATATAATATCAACGCCTCTTCATTTTCTTTCTATTTCTTAGGGATTATGGTTCCAGTAGCTCATCACTTCCAATTCTGAAGATTAATTTAACTTCTTGCCATAATTTGAAAATGTATAAGACTGACAGATGGTCGTTGTGTTCTTTCTGTTGTACAGATGCGACGATTCAGTTAAGAACTTGAACACCCGCTAAGATTGAGAAAACGGTTCCGTGTCCTGCTCACATGCTCTAAATCTGGCACTGAGTTTCTTTTTCAATGTGCTTCCTGTGCCATCTTGTTCGAAGAGTGCGATCTTCTGCAGCTGTTACCATTCTTTCCTCTTCTGCTCTTTTGATGCTTTTACGGAATATTTCTACCGATTTGTCTCCATTAAAGCATATTTCACCCGATTTGTATCCTTTTAATTTCTTTTCATTTCTTTGTCTCTTCCATCTGAGTTTATATGTGTTTTCTGTTTTGGGGGGGGGCGTTTTATTTTCTTATTGTACTGCCCTATATCTGTATTTTTGATATTTCATTTTTATTTGTATTGTCTTTTCCTCCCATCCCTGGACATATCAGTTGTATATTGTGTGCCCCGCATTGTAGTCTCTTCCTTTTTTATAATGGGGGCGGGGATGGTCGAGTCTGATCATCTAATTGGCTTCTTTCATGCAGACACACCCCACTGTATGGAATTTCTTTGTTGAGCTCTCCAGGTTTTCACCTATTCCGATGGATCTCTTTCTTGTATACCTGATCCAACTCAACCATTCCCAATCTCCTTCTTTTTTCCGTTCTGAGTACGAATCGAGGACAATATTAGTCCCTTGTTAGATTCACATATGATGCATTAGCATGTCTGGCCGAGATGCTTCCAAGTTTGAGCTCAGATCTTTTGTTAACCAAATCTATTATCCAGCAGCTATATAAGATGACTGAACCGCAAACGTTTTAATGGCCTATACTGTATATAGTCGACAAAAAAGTTGTCGACCAAAAAATGCTGTCGACAAATTGGACATTTTTTAAAAAAAGTGTCGAACATTTGGACAATATTTTTCTTTGCTATAATCGATTATGAAGATATTTTACTATCGATATATCATATTGACATAAGGTAATTTTTTTTTTTTTTTTGTTTTTTTTTTTTTAATTAAAGATACCCAAGGGGTAAACCGAGAGGATGTTCAGGATTTCGGGGTCTTTCTCGGCCTTTCCGGGGAACGGACAGGGTAGGACTACTTTTTCCCCCCCCCGTCCGGAGGTTCTCCGGAAACCCCCGTCCTTTGCATTGGTGTCGCGGGGGTTCCTCCGCCCCTTCCCCTACGGGTATGGGAAATCGTCCCCTTTCATGCTCCTTGGTCGGCTCGCAAGCCCCCTAGTTTGCCGAAAGTGTAATACCCTTTAAAACTTCTATATTAATATATATATATATATATATATTATATATAATATATATATATATTATATATATATTATATTATATATTATATTTTACAGTTGTCACCACCACTCACGGGCAGAGCCCTATTCAGGGAGGGGTGGTGCACGCTAAAATTTCATCCTACTAGCGTAATACGCAGATGGGCACAGACGCAGGCTTTAAAACAGTGAGGGAGATTTAAATCAGCAGGAAACACAGAGATTGGAAGCAGATCCACAGAACAGATCGTGGCTGGAAGAAGAGAGCACCGGAAACGAACTAGCCTGGAGTTACCTACATCACACAAAACTTATGTGCAGACACAGCACCCCGTTGTGCTACCGAGAGGCGTCGTAAAGGTGGTAGTACGCGAGTGGTAAGTTCCCGTCGAACACCTTGCCGCTGCGGTACTTATAGAAAAGGAGATAAAGCACCCAACATCGTTGCGCCGCAAAGATAGGGGTCAAGTGAACTGGAAAAGTACAGAAAACAGTTTATAAAGCCTTTTTGGCTTTTGACTCGACCCTTTCCAAAAGCCGGTAAACCAGAGCCCCCCCAGATATATATATGAAAACAGTACTCCATATATATATATATAAGTTATATATATATAATAATATATATTATATATATTATATATATATAATTATTATATATAATATATATATATATAATATATATATAATAATATAATATATTTAAAAAAATTAATGATTAATTGATCACCTTACTTCTTAATCGTTTTACGATTAATTGTGTCGACGATGGAACACATTTTATGAGAAAATTTTGTAATTTTCTTCTTTTAGAGTCGTTGGACACCTTTTGAAATTCTGAAGAAATTGCGTGTCGCCCTTTTTCCCTGTCGACAATTTGGCGGTGTTATCCCCTTATCCAACCCAAATTCCATATTTATATCGTCTGAGAATTTTTTACGATCTCTATCTGTCTGGTAGTTTTCCCTATTTGGTGCATATAACTTTAGATTTTCCATATAGAATAGATGAGAGATTATTTTGGGTTTCTTTTAATTTCTTGGTTTAATCCTGTAACCATTTTCAATGTTATTTTAAAAATTTTTAGGGGTTAATGGCGAGTATAAATAAGTGGATAGAGGCAGAGAAATCTCTTGGAAAATACCTCTCTTCTTTTTTTACAATTTTTTATTTTCCATATTTACATATAGGACATGATTTAATTTTCAAGTTAACTTGTGCCATTGTTTCATTCCTCTGTCTATAAAATTTACAACAGAATATTATTTTATATATGGTATAAAATTCCTTAATCCAAACTATTGAGGAAACTGCGTAAGGCTTCTGATAAATTCAATCCAAGCCATTCTGCAGATGCTTTTGGTTTTTGTCTACTATTTTCCCATTATTCATTTTTGTTGATTAATAGTTGATCTTTAGTACCATATGCATTTCTAATACAACCTTTTTGTTCCTCATTTATTATGTTGTTGGTCTCTGCATGCTCATATACTCTGTTTGAAATTACTCCGGTTAATGTTTTATATACAGTAGGAAGGCACGTTATAGGTCTATATTTAGATGGATTTTTTGTCTATATTGATTTTGGGATCAAGACTGTATCTCCAGTCGTTAGCCATTCTGGCAGGGGTTCCTCCCTTTCAATTAATCTGTTTAAGCATTTCCCAAGAGGTTCCATTACGCTTGTAATTTTCTTTAGCCATACATTATGAACTTTATCAGGTTCTTGGGATTTCCAATTACCAAAGTTTTTTATGACTTGCCTTACTTCCTTCTTCAATATAGGTGGAAACCTCATTCTATCTATGTTGTTTATTATCTGGCTGTTAATAATTTCATTTTTCCAATCTGCTTGAGCATTATGCTCTCTATTGTCCTCATAGATATTCCTCCAGAATTGATCTACTTCCTCCTTTTTTGGTGGGGTTTTTACTATTATGTTGTCATTTTTCAGTTCTCTAAATAAATCTCCTTGGTCTTGCATGAAACATTCTGGTTTTTCTGATTTTTTTTTTTTCCAGTTTTTCATAATCTTCGTGTTTTTACTCTTAGCTTGCCCAGATTTAAGTTCTCTGCAAATGGCATGTACATTGATGCCTGAATTACTCTTTCTCTTCTAATCATATTCTCTGCTTGCCTCTTAGTAATTTCCACTCTTACCACGTTTCTTTTGATAAGCTGTTAATATTGATATTTCTCCTCTTATTTTTTGTATCTCTTTTTCTAACCAAAATTTCCAAGGTGGTTTTCTAATCACTCCTTTTCTTTTTTGTCTCTTTAACTTCTCCAGTATCCAAAATATCTGCTATGGCTCTTTCCGTTGCATAATAGAGTCTATTTAACTCTGTAATGTCACAATCAAGTGGCAATATTCTAGCTAATGCCCTATTGGCTAACCCCATATTCTTGTTCAATTTATACCAATTGTTTATCTTTTTTATTTTTTGTCGCTTATCAAACCCTATCAATAGATCTTCCTCTCTGTAATGGGCAATTTTTTGTAACATTTCATCTATTTGCTCTCTTGCATATACTGTTCCCTCAATTCTATCGCGATTCTCATTATCTTCTTCCTCGTGGTTACTATAGTTTGAAAGATCCTGTATTCAATCTTCGCTTACATTTACTAGACTTCCATTGTTTGGTATGTCTTTTAATTCATCTATTGGTTCTTCGCATAGATTCCCTTCTATCGTTCTTTCTTCTTCCTCTTGATTCTCTTTTTGGTCTTCTTCCACCAACTGGTGGCTACTAATGTTGATGAGCATTACTTTATCCCGGTTTTCCCTTTCCTCCTTTTCATTTCTTTTTTTTTTGTTTTTTTGTAATTTCCATCTGTACTCTTTTTCTTACTTCCGGTGTACTCTTTTTTACATGTTTTACTCTTTGTACAGTATAATGATTCTTTTGACCGCTGTTTTATATTTATCAATTATTTCCATGTCAAGCTGCAATTCATCCTCTACTATATTTCTAGCCCTCTCTTTAATTTTTCTTAAATCTTCATTCGTTGGATGTGTAGCCTTGTTTTTCTTTTTCCAATCTTCTTTTCTTTCTTTATTATAATTTAATATGTCCTGTTTTTGACATTATTCTTTTCCTATTTACTTGGTTATATTTTTCTCTAAATTTGTATTCCATATAGTCATTGGCATTGGTTACATATTTCCAAAACTCTGATTTGTTTTTCTTTTCAAGAAGAAGTTCCCCAACATAATAGCACAACATTAAATATTCATTTTTCTCCGAGGTCCACATCTACCTCTCTGCTGAGCACAGTTCTTCTTCGTTTTCTTTATCACCTATTGCTTTCACATAGTCATCAACTTCTTTTTCGATTTGTACTATCTGATCCACACTGATGACAGTCTTTTCCTTCTTTATGTTAGTAGCGATACTTGAAAATCTAATATCTGGAATTTTCTCAAGTTTTTCTGGATCTATGATGTTTTTTTTGGAGCATATTTCTTGCATCCTGCTTGTGTCTTTTTTTGGGAATGCTTTGTATTTGTTGTATGTTACACACCAAAATATTTCTAACTTTTCTTCCACCGTGTAAGACATTCTTACTGCACCTCTACGGTTGTAGGGGTCATGCTTTTTCCTGTCTAACTGATGTTCTGATGAATCGGGACTTGTCAAAGACTCATCTGACGACTCATCTGGCGAAAGTCGAGCTCGGGTCTTAGTGGCTCTCAAACCTTTTCTGGTTTGACTTCTGTTTTTGAGAGATAGGTTGATGTGCTCATCCGAGCTCCGTCCCCCCTCACCTATCAATCCCAATGAGGAAGGTCCGGCCCCAGGGCTTCCGATTTCCTGGCATGTTTTTTTAATATTTCTTCTTTTTATGAGTTTTCTTTTTTCTCAGTTGATGTTTGTTCGCTCTGCGAGTCATGACCTCCGCAGTGGCCTTCCTCTCTCCAATCATTTTGGTCACAGAGAAGCCACTCCGGCACTCATGTCTCGCAGAGATCTCCCCCACCACCGAAAAGGTCAACAATCTCCGGGGGAGGTCAACAATCTCCGGGGGAGGTCAATAATCCCCGGGGGAGTTTAAATATTATTTCTTCAACAATTTTTTTAATATGATAATCTTCAGATTTTAATTCGATTATTGATTTATTTAGAGTGTTCAACTTGTTTTCGGTATTTATACTAATCTTATCATACTCCATTTCTAACGATATTAAACTTCGATTTATCGTTTCTATGGTATTTTTAAATTCATCAAGCTTACTTCATATTTCAGTAGCTAAATTATCAGTATAAATTTCTGTAGAAACCATTTTCTTCTTGAGGATTTGCTACATCTGCTAACCTTTTATCTTCAATATCAAAATTATCTTCTTCGTCTAAATATTTAAATCCTATTCCTGGAGACCATCGAGGTCCAGGAGGTCCTTGTTTTGTTTTAGGACCACTACCAAATATGTTAACACTCATTTATTATAGTAAAAAAATTTCATGAAGAATAGAATTAAAATCTATTTTAAATACAGCTAATCCATAAAGAACTATTAAACATAAATGACCGCAAATAACATTGTCAAATTTTTGAATTTGAAAAGTTGAATAAACAATATCACATTTTATATAATTTTCAAGCTCTAAAGGAGGATCTACACCGAATGAATCAAAATAGTATCATAAATTATTATTATTATATTTAAACCAACATGTTCAATGCGTTCCAGAACCTTTAATTGAATCTTTCATAATACCACATTCATTTCTTTTATTAGGATTGCTTGTAAGAACATCTCTCATAAATTCTTTAAAATTTGGAATTTTTAGTTTCTTGACATATTTATAAGACCATGTTGACTCAGCGGTTTATTTTAGATATTTAATTTCTGAAAGGTTTCAAATATAATCCCTCGCCAGTTTTTCGACGTGGGTACGGAGCTAAAAAAGACCGTTTCCTTTCTCCATTTGACGATTATGTCTTAACGTTTCTTTCAACTGTTTTTCTGCTGCTTTCTTATCATTAATATTTTTATCTTTCACACTAGCACTACCAGCAAGATAGCCCACTGCACCCGCAGCTTCTAGCAATTCTGGTATACTTAATATAAAATTACCATACGTTTTTCATTGGCTGTCTGTTTGACCTTTCTGTTTTTCTTAGAAGATTATTTATGCATAACTACTTTTGATTTCTTATTCTGACCAATATTAGATGTAAACTTTGAAATGTGTTATACATATTAAGAATGTGAGTATTAGCATTCGCTTTAATAAAAAAATCATTTAAAAATCTTTAAGGATTTAGAAGGGATACTATTGAAGGTATTAGATAACATGATGGTGAAAAGATTTTTGTTTTATCGGTAAGTTTTTAGTTAATTGTAACATTGTAGAAGGTTCTTGTCTTAATGGGCATCAAAAACTAATTTTGTATATTTTTTTTCGAGATATTAATCCTGGTTATAAAGTAAATGAAAGTCCTTATGCAGTAGTATATCTACCGGTAAAAATTCCAACTATTAATTTAATTCATATTTACTTACATTCTTAATATGTAAAATACATTTCAAAGTTATCTCGTGTTCTTCAATACTGAATGCTTCTGGATATTTATTTTTTACGTGCTGCTCCTGAATGTACTTTCATCTCATAAGCACCTGTTGGAAATATTATTTCAAAATTGTACCATTATATTCTTATACGAATTTATTATTTGATTCATCGATATTTGGTACTGAATGATATATATTTATATTTAATAACGCTATTTCATGTGTTTTACCCTTATCTAATGTTAAAGAAGGATAAAAATTATATTCGAAATCAGATGTATTATATATTTATATATCATGTATTTCATTTATTATGGAGAAAAAGAGTTATTTAAAGATTCTATTAAAAATTTATTAAATATTTTTAATTTGAAATGTTGATCGTTTATTGCTTGTAACTCACTAAAAACGTTAGTGTTACCAGCTTGCATTTATAAGAATTAAATTTTATGTCTTTTTATCAGTTCAAGCGGATTTTAAGATAAAATTTTAAATCCAGTTCCTTGTTTCTCAATGTTTATATTTCCCATACTATTTCTTCTTCTTGGTGTTCTTGTTTTCTGACGTAATTCTGATGCTGTTTTCATTAATTCATTAATCAATTTATATTCATTATAAATTAATTTAATAAACAATTCATATTTTTTTATCTCTATTGAATTTAACAGCTCCATCAACCTTTAAAAACGCTTTGGGTTGTATCATTATTCTCTTATAATTTTCGAAATCATTTTAGAAACATTTTCTGGATTTTTCAAGGTTAGGAGTTTCTATAAACCTTCATTAGCGATGTATTGTTTGCAATTTATTATTAAGTTATTACCATCAATTTTAACCACTTCATTACCTAATTTAAAATCTACACTTCTTTCAATCGGATTAATCACAAAGGCGTTATCATGATTTTTGAAATAGGTTTTCAAATATTTTTCTGATATTTTCCAAGCTTTAATAAACTGTATCCAGAAGTACTAGGTGATGAAAGTACATCTTCAATAGCTAACGGTGACTGATAATTAGTAATTTCTGGTATAGTGGGTTGACCTTCAAGTATTTCCTTTTGATGTACTGTAGTTATATCTTTAATCGGTTCAATTAAAGGTTGTAGTAGTTTAACGTTTTCAAGATAAACTTCTTGTTTACCTAATTTCTCATTTAAAAGTCTTTTTATTGTAGCTTCTTTCTAATATTATTTAGATTAGATAATTGTTTAATAATAACATATGCCATTTATTATAGAAGAAAAAAAGTTTTCTGTTCAGCTGTTTGCCGTTTGCTGTTTCGCATTTCACGTGCTATATTTCCGTAGTCTTTTTCGTTCATTCAAGATGTTTTATTATATCCTTTCAATTTAACCAATATTTTTCCTTTAGTTCTTTTTAATATTTTTTCAACCTCAAATAATTCCCTATCATATTTCATCATATCTTGTTCATAAATATTCAAACTATCTCTTCGTAACTTATGTCTTTTATTTTATAAACTATAGAATTTTTTTTTCAATACTTCAGATATAATATATATTTCTTCTGTAAAGTTGGGAAGATAACCTTTTCTAAAATCTTTATATTTTCTGCAGATTTTTACTCTATCACCGACTTTAAATTTTCTTTTTCTAGGTTTAGACTTGGTAGGAGGAAATGAGTTTTCCCACTCAATCTTACTATTCTTCGCAAGATATCCTCCTTGTTTAAGAGTCATTTTAATACTTCTGTGATAACCAGCATTGTAATTTTTAACTAAATTAGGGGGTATTTCAATCCATTTGTGTTTTTTTGGTAAACATTTCCACATTCTAGATTTCAAAGTTATGTTAAATCTTTCTACTATTTGAGCTTTCGTTTCATTCTCTGTAGCTAACCAATGTATGCTGTGTCTTTTAAAAAGGTCTTGAGTTGGTTTATTTATGAATTCAATTCAATTCAAAATCTGTATGTATTTTTCTTGTAATTCCTTCCTTAAATATATTTTAAAATGCCTCAACAATATCATTTCCAGTTTTATTTTTAATAGGAGTAGCCCAAGCGTATTTACTAAATAAATCTATAGCTGTTAATATATAATATATATTTTTATTTTGAGATTTATAGTTTTGCATGTCTTCTAAATCAGCTTGTCACTGGTCGTCAGCACTAGACACAATCACCCTTCTCGCTGGAAATTTATGTCCTATCGGTTTATGTAATGTGTACACATTTTGACGACTTAACCATTCTTTAACACTTTTCGAAGATAATTCACTTTTTCGTAATAAGTCAATTATTTCAGAATATCCAATTTGAGGATTATGATATATGTCTTTCAGTTTTCTGAGCCAACTTCTGCGAGCTAATTTTTACGTTTTTTGGTAAACCAATTCCAAATCTTGATTTTATTCCCATAACCCCTGTTGCTAATTTCCCATCTTTTCGTACATAATCAGGTTCATTATCATCTAATCTAAAGCAATTTCACAAGCTTGTTTTGCTAATAAGTCATCTGCAGCATTTCTTTCGTAGTTTTATGTTCAAAATAATTTATATAATGTTGTTTACAGGCCTTATCTAAACTATAAATGCCTTGATATCCTTCTTTCAGTTTTTCCTGTACTTTCGTACCTGGACCACAAATGAATATTTTGCCGTATTATTAAACGATCCGTTTTCAATATATTCTGATAAATTTAAATGCATTTCTGGTAAAGATAATTTTTTTAACATCGAATTTAATAATCCTGAACCTGTTTCAGTTTTTAAAAACTCCTTTAACTCCGTAATATATTTCTAATTTTCATTAATATTGTTGAATTACTTTCATTAAAATTATACTTTTTAGAGTTTTTTTAGTTGTATTGTAAATATACATTTATTTAAGAGGAAAAAATATATTTCTCAGGAATGTAAACTTGATCGAAATTAACTTTATATTTTCCTTCTCCAGGTAATAAACCAAAATTGTTTACAATTTAACTGAATGTTTTTTCCAAACATTGTTAGAGAATTCTTGAAATTCTTTCCACTCCATATCTTCTGAAATGTAATCACAGTATATTGATTAATTTATGTATTATGTCTTTTTTGGCAATAAAAGTAATGTAATTACATTAGCATTAGATCTTATGGTTCGACGAGGAAGTTTTGACATATAAATTGAGATTGTGTTTTTATGTATTCCTTTCGTATAAAAATCTTCAGCTTTACTTTGATCGAATATAAAGAGATTTTTTTTGTTTATTTTCATGTCTTTTGTATCTGGAATTAAATGTGCTATGTCTTTTTTTGGCAATAAAAATAATATAAATACATTATCATAAGATCTTATGATCGACGAGGAAGTTTATGATAGTTTTGACTTATATAAATTGAGCTTGTGTTATTATATCTTCCTTTCGCATAAAAATCTTTAGCTTTACTTTGATCGAATACAAAGAGATTTTTTTGTTTGTATTCATGTCTTTTGGATCTGGAATTAAATTCGAATCTTCATAATACTTAACTTTATATTTTGTTTTATGTTTCACAACAAATTCCCTAACAAGTGAATCGATATTCCATCCTCCATTCACCAATAATTCAAGAATTTCATAAATATCAAATCCTTTATCAAATCCTGATTTTAAAAATTTATATTCAGGTTCATGTAAAGATTTCCCGAACACATATAAATTTTTATAATTTTATATAATTTATAATCTCGTAAAATACTTATCCAAAAGTAACATTTTCATCAGTAAACTTGTTTTCCACATCCACATATTCCAATAATAAGAGCTCGGCAGATAAGCGAAGGTAATAAGAAATGATGTTTTTTGACTATTCTTTGTTTCATCTTTTCAGTATGCTGAAATCTTTTCCATTCTATTCGTTATAGAGAAAAAATTACTGCATAATAAAATAACTTTACTCTATAGCAAATATAAGTATGTTGAATCCTATGACAAGCCACAGAAACCCATTGCGTGCGTCAACATTTCTTAAAATCTAGAAACAATGGAAGAAATATGTATCAGATCTCAAGCACAGTTTTACTAGCAAAACCTTCATCTACAACATCTACATTATAATATAAAAATTTTATTATTATTTTTTATTTAAAAATATATAAAAATTTTAAAATCTCTTTTTTTTTATTACGATTTAACATGCGCCAGTTACTGCAACATGCTAGATCAATTATTTTTCCATTTATAATTTTATAACCTAAAAATTTAATAAAATGGGTTGACTCCTGTGACAAGCCACAGAAACCCATTATGTACGTCAGCATTTCTTAACATGTAGAAACAATGGAAGAAATACGTATCAGGTGTCAAGCACAGTTTTACTACCAACATTCTATTTACTATAGAGAAAATATTATCGTAAAACAATAAAAAAAAAAATATCAGTTTGAATACAGAAATATAAAATTTCGTTATATTTGATGTGAGACCCATTTTGGGTTCCAACCTCAGTAAATTTTAAAAAAATTTGATAAAAATATATATATATATATTGATTTAGATGATAGATGAATGTATAATGAAATAAAGAGCGAAGGGGGTATTTCGCCCGGCTCTCGTAAAATTGTTTCAAACGAAAACATTTTCTATAAATGAATCCGGTTTATATTCTTTTATTTTATCTTCTCAATTATCTCAAGCTAAAATATTTAAAAAATTGGGTGCAATGAAATAATATCAAATTGCGGGGTGTTTCACTACCACTCAATAAAAATATTTATCCAAATAGAATATTTAAAGGGAATCCGATTTATACTCTTTAATATTATCCTTGAAATTACCACAAGTAAAAAATTTTAAACATTGGGTACAGTGAAAAATATCAGAGGGGGCCTCATTTCAGGGACCCATCATAAAAACTTTAAAATTTATACTTTATAATGAATCTGACCAATATTCTTTAATTTTATCTTCAAAATTATCCGAAGCGAAATTATTTAAAATTTGGGCACAGTGAAATAATATCAGATGGAGCCGCAAGACGCACCTCATTCAACAATGTAGAAATTTACAAAATCTATCTATTTTCATAAATGAAATTTTTATATTCTTTAATTTTATTTTCTAAATTATAAACTATAATGAAATAAATTCAGAGTTGGACCTGAAACGGGCCCCAGTCGTAAACATTTTTCAAACTAATACAATATTTATAAAGGAATCGGTATTATATTCGTTAAATTTTCTTCTTAATTATAAACTATAATGAAATAAATTCAGAGGGGCTGGTGATTCACTACCCCTCCACTATGATAAAAATTTTCAAACGAATACTATTTTTTATTTTTTCAAAAAAAGAGTTGTGAATCGCGGGAGAATCAGATCTTCCCCCAAATTAATCTTTTCAATCTAATTTATTAATTTTCTATAATTCTATAATGTTCTAGAGCTAATGTGTCTATATTGTTCTCTAAAACATATTTTTTATTATCATTTTCCTTTATCGCCATTTTATTCATCTGCTTGGTATATGCATTGTGTTTATTACTTTGTATTGTATTCATTTTTCTATGCACAGTTTAATTCTCTAACAAAGCTGTTTTATAATCTTCTACATTTAATGTTTGTTTTATTACTTTTTTTTCACTCCTTTAGCCTTCTTAATTTCTTAATTTTCAATTGTTTTAATGGCATATAGTTTTGCTCTTAATCCAACAAGTTTTTTGATCGGATTTTCACTCGTTTCATCTTTCATTTTGCCTAATATTTTTTATTTTTTTCTGAGTAAAGTTTATTATCTTTAGTATGATCAGATCTATCAAACAGCTGTATATTCCTTTTCATATTCTTATACACATCATTCGTTTGTATATAATAACATAACGAATCTGTATCTATAAATAGTAGTTTAGCGTTTGATTTATATTTTTTTTAGATAATCATAATGAAAATCATACTTGAGAGTTTACTTAACTCCAATATAGATATGCGTACATAAATAGGTTTATCAAAACTTAGGTTTGTCTTTTTCATATGGCGTACTATTGAATTTTCTGAGAATATTTTAAGTGATTCAAAGTTTGGTTTATTTACTAGTTTTTGTGCTTGTTCTTCATTTTTAACTAACTGTACATCCACCCTATTTCTAATATTTTCCATCGTTTTTCCAAACAACGAGTTGTTCATTAATTTATAGAAATCTTTCTCAAACTCATTTTTGGCTTCTTTGCTTTTATTCGTACTTAGTTCAATATATGATTTCATCCAATAGCTCTGAGTAAATTCTAATACTCTATGTATTTTCGCTACTTTTAATCCTATATTTAAATTTTGCTTTAAATTTCTATAATGTATGATATATTTTTCTTTGTTATTTAAAGTGGGACTAATTTTGAAACTTTATCTAACTCTAAATTTTCTGCTGCTAAGGGGTAATCATTATGCAAATCGTATAATTCTTTGGGATATTCTAGATCTAATTCTAGTATATATTATGTCTTTTTCTAAATTTGTCACTGATAATTAAAAAATCATCCATATCATCTACGATCTTCTTCCATTTGAAATTTCCGGTAAGTAAATACTCAGACATTGCACAACTGTATAAATTATTAGCATCTAAATAGTTTATATACTTATTCGGTTTAGTTTTATCATAACTTTTTTGAAAACCTAGATTATTTCCTTCAGCATATCTATGTGTGAGAGTACTGATTCCTTCTCTAATTCCCTTTTCTATCATTAAAAACACATCCGGGTCTTTTAATAAATTTAATTTCATTTTGCTTTCTTTTAATAGGGCATCCCAAGTCAGTCCTGGAGATGTAAAATAATGAACAGGGTCTAATTTATACATATCTAAACAAGTTGTCCTAAAATTTTCAAACACATCAGATAATAATAATAATGTATCTGAGTTTTAATATAACATGAGATAATCTTTAAATGTTTCACAATTAAATTTTGCCAGATAGCCTATGCTTGTTTATAATCTTCATTTGATATCTTCCTTATTTAAAATGTTATAAAATTTATTTTTAATAGGTAATTTTTGTAATTAAATTTTGTTATATCGTCCATTCAGTCATAGGGATTAACACCTTTCATTCTTAATAATTTGAATTGATTTTCTTGATATATTTGTATAAATTTTTAAAATTTTAATCCATTAAATTCAATGCTAAATTAGCAAGAGACAAAGACATCAATCTAAAACTGTCCATAAACCTCTATTGCATATTAATTGATTTTACTTTATCATCTTATTCATATTCATCTACTTTTTTATATTGACTGAAACTAATATAAGTTTCATCGGTTTGAGGGATTGCCTTTAACTGGCCATCACTAAATCAAAATCTTTAACCAATAAATGAGCATCGTATTTTGATAAATTATGAATTATTATTGGAATAAATTTAGGATTTCTAATTTTCAAATTACAAGTTCTTTGGGCAGGACCTCGATGTTTACCTGTTAAATGATTATGCTCCCTTACTTTATAATCTTCTTTCGTGAAAGATTTTTCACATACATTCATCCTCAGCTCTCACACACTTTGTTGTTCCTTCATTCAAAAAAATCCGCCTTTCATCTTTCTTATTTTCTTCACTTATTGTCTCCTATCCTTCTCCACAGTCTCTCTTTTTCTTACACTCGGATCGGTCTTCCTATTACTATTTGCCTCCTTGATATTATCCCTTCGTTCATTCCCACGTATTTCTATATCTGTACATCCTCGGACATTGCAGCAGCAAAATGATATGATCGACCTACAGTATGACACACTCATATCTTCGCCATACTTATTCGCTTATTCGGTTCTTATCCACACCAAAAAACTGCGTCTGTTCTCTCTTCCATCTCATTTCTTGTCTCCTTCTCATTATTCACCATCCACTTATTCCCCCGGTTCATTCTCATTATTTTCCTGTTCTTCACAAACCACCAATAATGCCCAGGGCCCTCTTAAACAATTCATTGCCGCCCTAGGGCAAAAAAAAAATTCACCTAAAGCCTATGTAAAATTATTAATATATATATTAGATATATTATATATATTATATATAATATATATATATATATATATATAGATATTATATATAATATATTATATATATATATTATATATATATGTATATATATATATAATAAGATATATATATATATATATATATATATTATATATATATATTATATATATATATTATATATTATATATATATATATTTATATATATATATATATATATATATATATATACATACATATATATAATATATATATATTAATATATTATAATATATATATATATATATATATATAATATATATATATATATATAATATATTTATATATATAGTATAAGTTATATAGTTATTTTTTTTTAATTTTCTTTTTTTGCTGTCGTGGTCTGCCGCGTTCTAGCCACCTAGGGCCGCCCTCATATTCTGCCGCCCTAGGCATTTGTCTACTTTGCCTAGCGGTTAAGAGGACCCTGATAATGCCTCTTTAAAAGTCTTGAACATCCACTCACCTTTTCCACAATATGCCAACACCATTTGCCTTTGAATCATATCCACATTTGCACCCTCTAACAAGGGCACACATTTTAAGTCTTCACCTAAATCAACCTTTCTAACCATCTTACATCTACTCTCAATGACCTCATACCTATTCACATACTCTATCATGCTTTCATTGTGCTGCCTTTTCACATAAAAGAATTCCAATATTCTATCATACCTATTTCTTTGCTCCTCTTTCCCGTACTTTTCATCCAACACTGACAAAATCAACTCCAGTAAGTGATGAAATCGCTGATGGAGAAATCGTTTAAAGCTCTCTGCTCGGAAAACACCAAATTCAAAGAGCACAATCTTCCGAATATGAAAAGTGGCGCCTTAAAGAAACGACCTTTTTTCTTATGGGAATCGTAGATTCCCTACCGGAGTAGTCGGAGAATTCCCTCGAAATTCAAATTCAAGCCACACCAAGAGGGTCTCGCCATAGTCATTTCTTCTGGTCTACCCCAATAATCATGATCTACATCTGGATCACCAACCTGAGAGAAAAAAAGCAAACTGTTATCGAGACGATATTGCGGGAAAACGTGCCTTTTGCTTCCTCTTTATAACCTATCAGACGACCGAAAGCACGAAGATGCGAAGGATGTAAGTTTCATCTTTTGTGCGAATGTTATTATAATCTTGGATTGGAAATTCCGTGCAATCAGAAAGAAGGCAAAAATAAAATAATTTTTAATCAAGTCAGATTATGATAAAAACTGCGTGTCTTTGCACTTTATCTTTTCAATTGTGTTGATTTGACGTCACGGAAATCTCTTGTGATAGAAAACTCCTAGTTTGGGAGCTTTTTACCAGACTTTCTTTGAAACGAAGGGATAGTTCGCCTTTCGTTAACCTTTTCCTCCGTTTCACCTGACCGAGTTCGATATTCGTTGAAAAAAAAAAAAAAACGCTCAATCAAAAGTCTGGAATCACTGACTGCTACACTGGAGACTCCGATTCGGAGAAATCTCTTCTGTCCGGGAGTTAGTCTCAAACGGTGTGATACTCAGCGGTCGCATACAATTACAGATCGCTCAAGTATGTGTGTACGTGCTCCGGCTGATCAGGCGACGGGGAAGGGGTGAGAACGCCGACTATTTCGAATTGGACGTAGAAGCCAAATTCAACGCCGTCGTTCCCCTATTCACGCCGGAATTGGTGGAAGTCTTAAAACCGATCCTTCAGACTAAAGTTTTCGTCTCCCTGAGTTGCTTTTGCATTTTAAGAAACCCTCATCTCTTCGATAAAGTCGCTCATCTAGCGGCGTTGATATGCCTATGGATTAAGTTTACAGTTCTCAAGAGAATACTACCGCTCGAGTTTACTTTTGAATTCTTAAAATCCATACTCGCGACAGCCTTTGTTTACATGGAATGGGATATCTTCAAGAGCTACAAAGACCTGCTACTAAAAGATCCCCAATCGGCGGTGAGTAGCTTCCTCGATGAGTTCAAAATCGTTACGTCCTTTTCAGAAAATCTAAATAAACCGCTATTTTTTTCTATACTGTTACCGTCACGAGGCGTCGACAGAAACGATAGTTCGTATTTTTAAAATAATACGCCGTGAATTTATTTATCGGACCTACCGTAAGTTGAACTTCGAAAACAGTTACAGGGGTATTTTAATACACATCTTCACTCCAATCGACGACCAGACTCTTTCTACGGACGCCTTTTTGAAAACGATGAAAATTCGCTCGATGCCCTTCGTCGAAGCGATAGGCGAGGACTACGTTACTCGCTATACCCACCTCAAGAATAAGCGTTATGAGGTCACTGTAACGAAAGACAAGCTGAAACGTTTCTGCTACAGACGCTTGTCGAAACTGACGGTTACGACGCATTTCAACGGCCGCTTGTTGAGAACTTGCAAAGACGAAGAAAACATCGGAGATTCACAAATTAGCAGACCTCCGAACGATAAAACTGGCCGAAAGAAAAGGAATAGCGGGTTTAGCGAAAGAACATCATCAAATCATTATTGTCTGTTACAAGGTTGAGTTCATCGACGCAGTAGAATGCGCTCTTATAGCTTAAAATTTTAACAGACACCACGGTTCGGATCATTACCCGAAACGTCCTCGGACCCCGGTACCAAAATGCCGCTAGAACGACCATAACACTCGCGATGAAATCTCGAACCAACACAAAAAAAGATTCTTTCGACAGAGTGAAAAAATCGCTGTCACCTTTAGCCCGTTCAATGTTCATGAATCGGTTACCAGCAAGCACCTCCCTCCTAATTCCCATATCTCAGTGTATTTGGCCGTTATGCTGGTCGGACACAGTGAGCTTCGTAGGCTGTGAGCATTACATATTATTATAGTGATGGATACAGATACTTTAACTTAAACAGATTTTTTGTATCTATAATGTGAGCTGTAAATTTTAACAAATATATAGGATTTATTGCTCAATTTAAAACATCTTGTACACACAAACATAAGAAAAAGTGTATAAGTGAACGATACTGACGTATATAAGGGTCTAAAGACATAATATTAATTACTAATAATAAGCACTACAATAGTAAATATACTAAAAATAAGAAATATATAAAGATCTAGCTAGCTAAAATAAGGAATATAGTAATAGTCATGATATAATAATATATTAATGCTATAGTATACGCTACTACTATATATAATAATAAATGATAACTAAAAATAAATAATGACTATATATCTATATATATAGATAACATAACAAATATAATCAAGTATATACTAAAAGAAATCTATATATATAAATAAAAACAATATAACAAAAAATAATAACATAACAAAATAAAAAAAAATCACTTAATAATACGATACAATATACCTAATCACCACGCGCTACCTAAATGAAATATTAATATACCCACACTCCACTAAGCGGTCTACATCATCGACACAAATAAACTACTATACACTCATAATATATATATATATACTATATATATAATATATCATAATTTATATATACTATATAATAGATACGAACACATCATAAAATAACCAGATCTAAAATACATTAGTATTAAACCAGGCGGATCTACAAATAAGACACATAACAACGACTCATACAAATAATAAATTACTAACTACGGTACACAATATATATCAATGAATTAAAAATATTTACGGAATACTATACCTCTTTTAACCGATATAAAATATATATATATATATGTAAATATCAATAAATATAGCCTACTATACATAAAAGTTATCTTATATAAAACAATAATACGTATATATATAAAATTAAGATATACTATAGCTAAATAGATACAGATACTATAATAAACTACCGACGGGAATATCAGCACACGAGCCAATAGAGTACATGTATACATATAACGTACTATAAGATGATATCACACGAATTAAAGATAAGTTGTATCACCGTCTTTGTAGAACTATTAGTCTCGCTGTCAACCTTAAATAAAATCTACCGTCAGACCTATAACTAATACCGCAACTATATAATAGTATATAAACCTATATATACTATACTATAATTACTATACTATATATCCCGTATATATATAATATATAACCGAATGACTTCATCACCTAGTAATAGTAGTCGTACATTATATACAAAATAGATACAATAATGAATATATATATATATAACTATATCATACACAGAGCTATGATCTACAATTCAGCTACAAAGACTAAGTCATATAATATACATATACTATAATACTAGTATATATACCAGCATACTAACTTATACTACTGATTTATTACCTCACCCATACCTATCATATTATATATTATCATCACCTCATTAATACCTTATATGATAGGTATGTCACTACTACTTATGTATATATATATATATACTATATATACTACTTTATATATATATTATAAACTGACTATATATATATCAATATATATACGGATAATCTTATATATATAATATTATATCTACTTATATATATATATGAATATAGATTGTTATTATTACCTTATGTTTAAAAATTCATCCCTGATTTTTTAAAAACACATTTTGTTTGTTGTCAATATTTAACCTTGTTTAAAACTACGAAGATTTGATTTAAAAAATAAAATTGTGTAATGGAATTTTATTAACCATATTTCAACTTTCATATAATATTTATATTTGTTTTAAAATGATAATTCAAAGGTAAAAAGCTCTCGTATTCTTTTTTCAATGATGGTCTGGTGATTTTGAAAGAAGCACATTATTTTTGCACGAATATACAATCAATATATAATACTATATAATATATATACTATAATAACTATAACATATATATTGATTATATATTATAGTACTATATACTACATATATATACTACATATATAATATATATATAATACTAACTATACTATCAATATATATAAATATATCCGCTGCGACTCCAGCTGACTCACCAGCGTGACGTATTGCTGAGTGTTTATCAAAAAAAATACTATATATAAGAGCGGCCTCTTATTCACGATCGCGGGCATCATGCGATTGAATGAGGCAGTGTGGAGAGCACGTGTGACCCACTTTACATTTTTTCAGTGCTATATGAATTAAGATATTTAAAGCGTCTAACACCAATTCTGGTTTCACGTTTTTACATTTTGAAGTCTTTTTGCGCACTTTAATCTAAATGTCATTTTTGAATATAAACCTCTACTACTTCCGCGTCGATGAAAAAAGATATTCTATTTTGGAATTAGAAAATCCCAGAAGATACGTAGAAGAAGGGGACCATTACGAAGAGATCGTTTTAGATGGCACTGAGGAAAAATGCATCATCGTGACTCCGAAGGTGTTTCTTCGCCCGCAGTTATACGATGAACAAAATAACATTATCATAGACGAAGCTCGGGACAAGATTACGACAACCGAGGAATACATCTTCTCCGAATCCTACCCATTGGTGGTCGCAACTACTCTGAAAATGACGCTCTCTATATCCGGAGTTCATTGCCCTTTACTTCTTAATTTTGATTTCGAACATCCTATGAGCATCAGCTTGCTGACGAAAATATTTCAACGATGGAAACTACATTCGGAAATCAATCTAGAAAACAATCTGCCCGACGAGAACAGTAAAATAAAACGCTGCGTAGAAGTGATGAAATTGTTGATGGAGAAAACGTTTAAAGTTCTCTGCTCGGAAAACACTGACAAGAACAAATCTCCGATGGAATTTGACTTAGCTCGATACGACTTAAAGAGACGAGCCTTTTTTCTTAAGGAATTCGTAGATTCCCTACCGGAGCTAGTCGGAGAATTTCCGAAAAATTCAAATTCCCACCCTAATAAAGATGTCGAAATTCATGCTATCTTCTTCGGTTAATTGTTTGGACGAGTGGACGACGGAGAAAAAATTAGAAAAGTTATCGAAACGCATGGAAAACGTGGCTTATAACTACAGAAACGACGAAAGCCGAAGATGCGAAGATGATTTCATGGAGAACGATAAGAAGCAGGTCTTGGAAATCGTGCAATCAGAAGAGGAAAAAATAAGAAAATTTTTAAAAGAAGGATTAGATAAAAACGAGTGTGCTGTGACGTACGAATCTGCGATAGAAAACCTCCTAGGTGAGCTTTTACCAGAACTTTTGAAGAGGGATAAGTTCGCCTTCCTTAACCTTTTTCCCTTCCCTGGTGTTCCGATATTCGTTGAAAAAAAAAAAAACGCTCAATCAAATCCTTGGAAGCTGACCGCTACACTGGCCGACCGGAGAAATCTCTTCTGTAGAGTTAGCCAAACGGTGTTGGATACTCAGGCGGATAAACTGGTGTTCGGGTGCGGTGATGGCGGCGGAAAGGGAGACCCGACTATTTCGGAATTGGACGTAGAAGCCAAATTCAACGCCGTCGTTCCCCTATTCACGCCGGAATTGGTGGAAGTCTTAAAACCGATCCTTCAGACTAAAGTTTTCGTCTCCCTGAGAGTTGCTTTTGCATTTTAAGAAACCCTCATCTCTTCGATAAAGTCGCTCATCTAGCGGCGTTGATATGCCTATGGATTAAGTTTACAGTTCTCAAGAGAATACTACCGCTCGAGTTTACTCTGGAATTCTTGAAATCCATACTCGCGACAGCCTTTGTTTACATGGAATGGGATATCTTCAAGAGCTACAAAGACCTACTACTAAAAGATCCCCAATCGGCGGTGAGTAGCTTCCTCGATGAGTTCAAAATCGTTACGTCCTTTTCAGAAAATCTAAATAAACCGCTATTTTTTCTATTCTGTTACCGTCACGAGGCGTCGACAGAAACGATAGTTCGTATTTTTAAAATAATACGTCGTGAATTTATTTATCGGACCTACCGTAAGTTGAACTTCGAAAACAGTTACAGGGGTATTTTAATGCACATCTTTACTCCAATCGACGACAAGACTCTTTCTACGGAAGCTATTTTGAAAACGATGAAAATTCTCTCGATGGACTTCGCCGAAGTGATAAGCGAGGAATACGTTACTCGCCATAGCTACCTCAAGAATCCTCGTTATAAGGTCGCTGTAACGAAAGACAAGCTGAAACGTTTCTGCTACAGACGCTTGTCGAAACTGACGATTACGACAAATTTCAACGGCCGCTTGTTGAGAACTTGCAAAGACGAGGAAAACATCGGAGATTTCACATTACAGGACCTCGAGAAAATGGCCGAAGAAGAATACGGTTTATCGAAAGAAATCATCAATCATATTTTCTGTTACAGGCTGATGTTCATCGACGCAGTCGAATGCCTCTTTAGCTTAAAATTTAACAGACCCGGTTGGACATTCCCGAAACACCTCGACCGATACAAATGCGCTAGACGACAACTAGCGATTGAAATTCTCGAAGAAACAAAAAAAGATGTCTTCGACAGAGTGAAAAAACGCTTCAACCTTTAGCCCGTTCAACGTTCATGAATCGTTAGAGCAGCACCTCCCCTCCTAATTCCCCAGTCAGTTCATTTGGGCGATCGGTCGGACGAAAGAGGCGAGGAGGCTCTCCGTGTTGTATTAATATTAATAATTTTATCTGAACTTAAAACAAGTGTTTACTTAGTTTTATATTAAAATGTTAAAATTAATTTTAATTCTAAATGAAGTGTCAAACAAAAAATAGGAAAATTATAAAGCTATATATAGATAGGATTTTATACTCTGCAGCTAATTGAACTCGCATGAGGAAATCGAAAGGTATAAATTATAATATATAAGTAATATTCGTGAGATATAGAAATATATATAGTCATATACATACTAAACTCTATAGTCACTGATACATAATTATAGCTGAAATATACGTATTATAGCAACTAATATAGATAACTAAAGACAGGACAAACGCAGATATATAATAATCTAGACAATATTCATGTAGTAAAAAAAAATTATTGTAAAACATAAATATATACGAATGTAAAGTATTAAGATTTATACCGTCCCTTAAATGGTACTAATACGATGTTAAAATGTTGACATTTCAAGTTAACAATGGTACGGTATATGGTATACTGATATACTATAATAAGCAACAATATACAACATAGTATTATACCTCGTATATTATATTATATATAATAAAAAAAAATATATAATATAATTCATTATATATCATTATATATATATATATATATATATAATCACTATAAAGTATATATATATATTAATAGTTATATATAAATAATATAATATTAATAATATATAATAAATATATGATATTATTTCATCGTCAAGTATTGTTAATTTCTAGCACAAAATATTTATCCAATTAATCCACCTTAGAATTTCATCACTTATTTCTCTGTCATACTCACTCCAATATTCACGTAAATACTGAAATAAACGTATACTTTTTAACTTCCTCGGGAAAATGAAAAAATAAATTAGTTCTATTCCATTAAGTAATGAGAGTTTTCTTTTCCTGAGCAGGAAAACCAAAAATCAATATAATACGAAATCTTAGGACTTCGCAAATTGTTGCACAATTACGTAACGAACAGTAATGAGATCAGAAACTGAACGGTCGCCAATATACGTTCGAATATTCACCATCGATCGTAAATTCCAAAGCGTCCTAGGATATCGAAAAATTAAAAGCAGCTGTGGGGTGCTTAGACGCTCCTCGTTACTTTGCGGGGGTGTCGTTCCTTTTGAGGAACACTTTGAGAATTAACATAAAAACGTCTTATAAATCCCGCATCACGCTCCGTTCGTGCCACGAAATAACGTTACCTTTTATTTCTTTGGAAATTGAGAAAAATAAATTTTTCGTTCCTTAAGGTAGTTTTTCGAGGGAAACCAAAAAAAAATTAAGGTATCTAGGACTTTGCGTAGCCCCATAAGGTTAAGCCTGTTGTTAGTCTTAATAATTAATTATCATCATACGAAACGATAGTCTCACGTTTTTTAAATTTTATTTTCGTTTTTCAGAAAATAATTTACTTCTGTTACCTCTAAAAATTATTTATCATGGAAAATTGGTTTTAAGCGAGCCTAATTTATAAGAAAAATTGTATAATAGTCATTAAAGAATTGGTACTCGGATATTCATGTATTGTTCATATAATAATTTTTTTCTTCGTGGTTAATTTTTCTTAAAATTCTAATTAATTAATTATCATCATATATAGCAAAAAATAGCTTAAAGCCTATATCTTTATCCCTGTACTTTTCTTTTTGTCCTCAAACTAGAATAATGACGTTTCGTAAGGACCGAGGACGAAATATCGTTAAGCTTATTTACTTCGTTACGACACGCTTAACCTTACGGGGCTTCGCGAAGTCCTAGACTCCATAATATTTTCTTTTTGCTTCAATTAGGAAACATCGAAATTTAGGGTTAAAACCAGATAAAATTTTATTTGCACATCCATAAATCTCCCGAGAAGTACAAAAGTAAACGTAATATATTCTTATGCCTAACCTGATCAACCCTACCCTAAAGAATAACGCGCGAGCGCGTCTAATGCACCTTACATCCGATATTTATGTACTTAACGTAGATAATTTAACATACGACGTTTTTCACTCTGATAGTCGGTGTAATAAAGTACTAATCGAAAATATAAAGGAAAATAAGTATTTTCCCTTTTTTCAATCACTGTAACTAGGAATAGTAAATTGTTAAACTATGTTTTCATATTTTCCACATGTAAGTAGTATAATATAAAAAATATAATTTAATAAAAAATTATTAATAAAGCCATATATTCTGATAAAATCTGATAGACATCATCGATAAAAGGCACCGCAGTCTTGATCCTTACTTACGTTAAAGACGCGCTTATAACCTTACGGGCGCTTCGCTAAAAGATAATGGTCCTAGACTCTGTAATAATTTTTATTTGGCACATTAGAAATAACTCGCTTAAGGAACGAAATTCTTAATGACTCAATTATTGACGGATATATTATGCTGATTATTAGATATAGCCAACCCCACCACCCCCGGAAAGTAACGAGGGGGCGTCTAAGCACCTAGCATCCGTTTTCAGTCTCTCGAGATTATTTAACAACACGACTGTTTCGCTGAGTAAAAATAGGTAAGATAGTCGTTGCTAATCATGGTACCTTTTACATTAAAAATAATATATTTTTCATATTGATTTCTGTTGTCCACATATTATTGAAAAATGGTCTTGTCTGAGACACAGATGGCTCATAGATAAGGGGATAATATAGAGTAAATTAAAAAAAAATAATATAAATAATAATCATAAGAATAAGCTCTTGAGATTTATTCACGTTAATTTACATAATTGAATCATCTTTTAGAAATTGACACGACAGGCGCCCACCGAAAGGACGAGAAGCGGCTGATATAAATGCATACTCTCCATTCTGTCTATTTTAAGTTATACGATTAATCGAAGCTTGCTTTACGAAACAATCATATCGAGCGGATGCAAAAAGGTCAAACCTAGCAAGAATTTCGAATCTTAATTAATTCGTTGTTAAAAACACGACATATAACCGTACTACGACTACTCGAAATCTTGAGAAATTTCGTAACTATTTTTTCTGGTTTGGCTCGAGAAAAATTCTCGCGCGTTAGGGAACCGTAAAAATATTATTAAATATGTCCCATCTTCCGAAGAAAAGTCACAGTAATAACCGTTAATTAATTCAGTAGTCCGATGTAAGCGTAAAAGGGCAACGGACTCATATAAGTTTTTTAATTTCACTGTGAAATTAATTTTCATAAGTCGTTCCGTTTAATACCTATCACCATATATCATTAAAATTTAATTTACTTTACCATTCAAAAATTATATTCCAAACACGTTCGTTTTGTTATTAACCAAAATATTTAGTATTAACTCACCGTACAATAACAACAATTAGGACAGGATAAAAACTGTGGCGCCAGAGGCCTTAGCTTCTCTATTTAAATAAAAATAAGGGTATAAAGAAGGATAATTAGAAAAATATACAAATTTTCATTAAACAAATTTTTTATATACTAGCATTAAGAATTAGTAAATGGCCTTGTACTAACATTTATAATTTTAAAAAATAATAGAAAATAAACGTAATTTAACGAGATAAAAGAGCTCTGTATATAAGCTTCTTTGGGTAGTAAGTCAATGGAAATATTCAATCAGGATCAAGCTATCGAGATTCGACAATTACCGTTTTGAATCTAGATGGTAGTTTCTCGGATTTGAAATAAAATCCATAGACTGGCAGAGATTGCTGGTAGTCGGCAGCAGTTAATACCAGCATGATTGAATAACGAGCGAGGGTCTATTCAGAAAGCCCTGCTACATTATAAGTAGTAAGTCGTTAATTCTCGAATAACAAATCTTTGATGCGCACCTTTACTTAGTGAAGTTATAACGGCTCGTTGAATATGAATATAAAGATATATTCGGAGTCATCCTTCGTAATATTGTTCTGTATTTCTGTATTTCGCCTAAATAAGTCAAAATATTATCATCAATAATATAATAATATATAATTATATGCGCGTTTGAGAGATTAGCATGATACCCTTCCACGGAAAAGACTATTACTCTTTTATTAGAGTGAAAGTAAGTATCTAGTCAGCCGATTTATTATGTTTAATTAAGTCAAAAAGTTATTTTGAACAATAAGTATTTAATTAATTAAAATTTACAAAATTAATCCATTGCTTCTCAATATATTAAATCAAGACTTTTGCCTAGCTAAGACATTAATTAAATTCAATAAAATACATTTATAAAAGTTGTGAATAATTTTTAGATTTATTTTAGTTAAAATAACATAAAAAATTAAATAAACAAATATCACTATTTATATCAATTATTGCATAGCCATTCAAATAATAATTGGAAAATAATATTATTTTTTATAATATTTTTTTAGACTATTAGTTATAACATATGTATGTGGATTAGTCAAAATATTTACAATTATTTAAAATTTGTGCTTAAGTTTGGCGAAGAGAGTGAGTGTGCTCGAGAGAGAGAGACAAAAATTATCCATTGTATATTTGTTCCCCATTGTTATATATTATTTAATCAGATTTTGACTTAGTTAAGATCTATATTATATTGACAAATAACATATAAGAGACTGTTAGATATTTATAAATTATAAGATTAAGCAAAATCAATATTATCTCAAAAACAAATAGGTCGCAAGTTAAATAAAAAGTTTGTTACTTTATGAATGTTATAATTATTTGTCAACTCTTTACAATATCGATATTCAAAAAATAAATATTTGTAAAAGCTCAATTATTTTCTATTTTATAATTATTAGAATACATATAAATTTAAATTAATAATATCTATTATATTCAAAATTAATTTTTATCAATTAGTAAGCACTTGCGATCGAAATTGATTACCTCCTTCCATGATAGGATATGAAAGAGTATAGACTGCAAACATAATTTTTAACGTTCCTTTAAGACGATCGTATTATATTTTTATTTAGAACAAGAATAGGCTCTATTTAAAAATAAAAAATCAATACTGCGACGCGTCGAGATAGGCGACCTGACCAGTTTATCTGTACATAATACGTTTACTGACATGCATTAATCCCATTACGAGCAACTTCGCGAAGTTCAAACGACCTTATAAATATTTTTTCGTAAAGAATCCATTAAGGATAATTAATCTTATCAGGAACGAAGAACTTTTATATTGCTCAATCTCCCGAGAGGTACAAAGTAATGTTATTTCCTGACACCCCCGGAAAGTAACGAGGGGTGTCTAAGCCACCTCTACATCTGCTTTTTTAAGTCTCTCTCGAGCATTAGTTTAACAACGGACGTTTCCAGCGTGGAGAAAAATGGAGTGTTCGTGCTGGAGAATATAAAGAATACTTATCGAATAAAGAATAATTTATTATAGTTTTAAATTTTTTTTTAATTTTAGTAACTAGATTTTATGGGTTTAAGTAATACATAATCTTGGATAGATGATTTTTGAGACATCACTATGGAGAGATATACCACATAATTAAAATCATAATAAAAATATAAGGAATTATTAAACTAGAAGCTGCTTTCGAAAGATAAGTCGTCCTCCATAAGATCGAGTAAAGGTCAAGCAGCAGCAACGATTTTTGGTTCGGAATTGCTTCGTTTGCGAACGAGAATCGTTTGTGAGTCTTTCTGTCCTTTTGAATTCCTAAAGACTACCTTAAAATAATAATCCGTAGTTTGTGTATTTACGAAGTAGAGAAAATAAATATTCGTGAAAGGGGCGAAAAGGATTTATAGTTTTGTGTTCTGATCTCCCTAAAAATAATACAAATAAATAGTAACGTAATAATTTCATTGCTACAACTAAGAACCATACCCCAGAAAAGTTAAACGAGGACGTCTAAGCAAACCTTACATTCCGCCCTTTTAGTCCTCCGAGATTATTTAACTAACGAAACTGTGTCACAAGTGAAGATGAAGGTATTCAGTGTAGGAGCGAGACTTATTACTAAATAAAAATTTTATTACTATTTTCTTATATTGTTTCAAAATTATTTCCTTACAGATACTAATATTTATTGTTTAAATAAAAGTTAAAACTGTGACATTATTGTTGTGAAGAGTAAATTAAAATAAAAAATACTAAATAAAATAATTATTATGAATAAAGTCCATTTCGAAAACTGATTCCGACGTCGCAACAACGGGCGAAATTTTCATTACTTCGTCACGAAACGTTATAATCCATTAGTATGGCGTCTTTCGCTGAATGTTCCATAATATCCGTAATATAATATAATATTGCTTATTCAGTGTTGTGAAACACATCTTAGCCAAACAATACTATGCAAACTTGACAATATCTATCGAGAAAAATAAATAAAAAGAGGATAATGGCAAGTGCAAAACCCTGACTACCACGGAAAATAAAGTTAAAAACGAGACGAAATATTGTACCACCTTCAGAAAGTTTAGTCATTATAAAAATAATTATTACGCTTAACTGATGTTCTAAGCGTAAAAAATGGAATC
Source organism: Trachelipus rathkii (assembly GCA_015478945.1). Classification (NCBI taxonomy): domain Eukaryota; kingdom Metazoa; phylum Arthropoda; class Malacostraca; order Isopoda; family Trachelipodidae; genus Trachelipus; species Trachelipus rathkii. The sequence continues at coordinate 4,747 of JABUQX010091621.1, read as the reverse complement.
TCTTAATACGCAATCAGTCAATACTTATTTTGGCTTTTACGAAATCGTTCACTAAGGGGTGTGACAACCGTAGAATTAAGTAATGAATACGAAATATATAATATAATACACCAAGACCGCGATATAAAAAAAGAAATAATCAAACTCTAAAATATTTTCTCTCTCTTTAAATTTTAACATATTTTGTTTAATCTAAAAATTATTTTATACTGATAGAAAAATGAAATATGTATAAGTGTGAAACTATATAAGAATAAAATATAATAATAAATAAAATAAATACTATATAAGTTAATAAGTATATATAAGATCACAATACATTAAGACTTAAGATAACTTAAGATACGAAAGGGAAAAAAGAAATAAAATATCCAATATGTGAATAACAATGATTATTTAATCATATTTCTTTACAGACTATTAGAGATCCTTAATTTAATTTTTTTTTAGCGTTACTTGCTCGAAAAAAACTCGCTTAAGTAGAAATACATAAATAAATTATGCCACCACTCTCCTCCCGAACAAGTAGAGAAGTAATAGCGTGACTATATTCTCTTCCCCGATGAACCGATAGAACGTAAGTCTGCCTTTATATTATTTATCGTAAGTTTAATTCTATTTAAATGTATAGTCGCCGAATAAAATCGTTCAATGAAGAATGTTTTTAAATTGGAGCAACAAAACTTTTGTGTCAGTTTTTTTAATTATTTTTATTAGTTATTAGTTTAAACAATTTTTTAAGAATTCAAGAAACAATTATAATTAAGATGGAAGACGTAAAAGCAAAATAAATTTCAAGGGAGACTAAACTAAAAAACCAATATAAATTACATTAATACTACAATGGATTACACTTGCCCTTCGAAAAAAAATGAAACTCGCTATAAGGAAACGAGAAAACATACACTATATCTTTATAAGCAAACATCTCCCGAAATTAGTAAAAGTACGATTAATTTGCTGCCCCGATTCTGAAGTCGTTAAGTGGGACCTTTAAGTTTCTTTATTACGCAAGACATATAAATTTATATTGAATAATTATTTATAATTCAGGTAATTCATTTATATCATTAATTGCTTTTATATTATGTTCTTAATTTTTTGTTATTATTTAGTCCTACAACATCTGTAGAATCGAGAGTTGAATTTGGTCGTTTTCCGCTGAAAAAATTGGACGATAGTGACGTATTAGAATATTAATTATACGCGAGACTAGACTGATAACCTCGTAAAGAGGAAGATCAACCAAACGGCAGGCATCACTAAGTATTCCTACCATACCTGCCCTCAAACATAAACCTAATAATTAATGACGTAATTTCTCTGATTGAAATTATATCTTATTGATAGAAAAGTCTGAGGGAAGAGGCTAGCCCTTTCTAATTTTGAGGGAAATATAACTCGGTTGAATGGTAATCTTTAAGCTATTAATTATTTATTGATAAAGTAATTGTTTACAATTCGAATATCATATATATAACGTCGAAATAGGGTTAAGAATTTATAATTTTAAAATGAAAAAAAATTCAATTTTCCCAGGTCTGACTTTTTGGAAGTAGCGATTTAATGAATTAGACCTATTTGGTTATAAACTGGCTTCACAAGTAGATAAACGTCACCATTGGAAACAAACCGAAATATTATTCAACGATCTAACGACACTAATAACTAAGGCCTCAAATAATGGCGCATTTTACAATAGACGCTACTCCGTTAGAAGTACAAAATCTAACATTTGGAACTCTTTACAACCATCAACTTCAAATATAGACGACGCACATTTTCAACACATAGGTAAAAAAGGGCATAACGACTTACATATAATATTCTTTATAATATTCAATTATATTTTATACAAATCTATTTTTTAATGAGACATTACCATAGAAATAATGGACATTTAGGAGAACTATTAAAAACTTATAAAAAAAATTCCATAATACATAAAATAATGTAACGTAGATCAGAATTTAAATATGAACTTAAGAACTTTAGAAAATTAAGAACTAATGAACAAAAACCTTAAATATCCAATATGTCTTGCGAATAACTAAATATTATCATTCTTACGACTTAGATATCCAACGCATTTTTAATCATACTACCAAGAGGGAGATACATCAAACTAAAAAGAAAACACTATTCTGCACATCTCACCGAACACATAAAGAGAAGTAAGACGTTACTTCGCTGCCCCCGACGCCAACCAGATCAGGTCCTTTCTCTCTCTCTCACATGTCAATATGATTTTAAATGAACTAGCTAAAAAATACCGCTCAAAAGTACGCTTATATTGGAAATGGGACGATCGTAGCCGTTGTTATTATTTAATTATTTTTATCGAAAGCAGTGAAATAGTTAACATTTTTTATATATTAATTAACGAATAAAGCATCAAAAAGTTTAAATGTTCCATAGACACATGTAATTACTTCCATACTAAAATAAAAAACAAAAATATTCCAGAAAAATATAATAAACAAACACTTGCCCCGAAAAAAAACACAAGGAAGGTCGTGAGAAAGAAGAACGACAAAATTTAAGTGTTGAAAAACTATTCTCAAGAAGGCTAAACAAATAATCACGTTATTTCTATAAAAAGAAAAACATTAAATACTAAAAAAAGTATAAGTAATAGTTGACCATAAGATAAATAATTAATGGACTTTAGAATGAACAAATTAATAGACAACTGAAAAGAAAAAATATAAATAGTGTAAGCAGTATGTGAAATAACTGAATTATAAATATATAATATCCATAAATTATAATCTAACAAGACTAGATTCCGAGTAAATTTATTCATTTTTTCTTGATTCAAATCTTCTACTTGGAAACAAAATTACCTCGCGATTCGAAGGAACAACAAAATTTATTTGCACATTCATCCCGAAAAAGTAGAGAAGTTAATTACGTAAAATTTCGTTCCCCAAAGAGCTGAAACCGTAAGGAAGGACACCTTTAATATCTCCTATTGTTTACAGTTATTCTTTAAAGTGTCTCAGCAAAAAAATCAATGCTAATAGCCTAAGGAAAGAAAGAATGGGCACGTGCGTTGTTTTATTTTAACGATACTTATTCATTATTGAATTCTACGTTACACTTTTTTGACTAGATATGAGCCATCTAACACCATACCATAATACAACTTTACAAATAGACAAAATTCTTACAATTTAAGTGGAAAGTAGAGACTAACTTATAAAAAAAATAGAGCAACTGAATATACATTAAAAGTAACAACTGACCTAAAAAAAGAACTCCGCGTGAACAACGGAACTCAAAAATTACTAACTTCTTGCGTAACACGAGAAGTTATACATAATTTCAAACGGTTATTTTGTGCCACGCAGCATCGCAGTGACGTTAAAGTGGTGGACCTTTAAGATTTCTTTACGTCAAGTATATGTCGAATACTAATTTATTAATTGTAATTCAAAGTAGTTCACATTATCAATACAATAAATTTGTATAGACTAATATTTTTCTATTGTTTCTAATTTTATTCACTAATAATTAATGCTAACTGTCAATAATCTTAATGACCGTGAGTAATTTTTACGTAATTTCTCTCAACTCAGACTAATACCGTAATTAACGCTGATCGCGTTTTCAATTCCAAATTAACGAGCGTGATCCGGAACAAGGTACATGATGAGCTCGCGTGTTACGCCCCGTTCCTATCGAGGTCACATCATCATAAATATCAATGACGTATCTCTACCGGAGATTACCCAAAAAACGACTCTCGAACAGACTCAAACGCATATTTTCAGCGAGATGATGACTATCGAGTTAAGCAATAACGTAATTCTTCGATTATTGTAGAACTTTATTCATTGTACCATTATATAAGCACGAACGAGTTACTAGTTAAATATTTTGAAAAAATTTCAAGTCTTTCCCGAGCGTTGACTGTGTTGCGCAGCAGCAACAGACTTTTCTGACCTTTTCATAAGCCTTGATCAGTCCTATAAACGTTCTCGATAAGAAACGAATCAAACTTAATGAGAACTATTAATACGCTTAATAAAACGACGTTCTATGCATACAAAAATGGATTTCTAAAACGCGAAATCATACGACGTCATTTTATTTGGGCTTTTACGAAACTATCACTACTTAAACGAAACGACGCACCGTTTCCAGAACTGGTCAAACTCGCGCGCACAAACGATGCTCCGTCACATAGTTTTTTATTTTTGGTTTCTTAACTATTAGTACCATCTATAAAATTAATTACTTTTCGTAGAAAAAGGCATTTAAGGGAGACTTAAACTATAAAAAATTTAATATAAATACATATATAGCGAATATATTGAATTTTCAAAATAATTATAGGACTTTAATCGAAAAAAGTAAACGAAGTTAAAAGAAAAAATTCAAAATGTGAATAACTGATAATTATCAATTCTTTACAGACGATTAGAATTTCCGTAATAATTTTTTTTTTTTTGGTATTCTCTCGGTAAAAAAAAACTATTCCGCTTTAAAGGATCTTCCAATCCCAACAACATTTTCGAAAAAAAGAAACTTTCTCTGAATTTTCAAATAAATATACAGTAATGGCTTTGAGGTACATTTTAATTATTAATATTTTACGAATTAATTATATGTAAAGTTGCTAGCCAAATAAATCCCTACAAAGCATATTAGGAATAATGGGGCGTCGTGCTGTATTGTTATTTAATTATTTTTGTTGTTTAGTTACATTTTGCATCGTTCCTCTACTTCAAAGGTAGTTTAT
>JABUQX010091620.1:0-7500 GCA_015478945.1 Trachelipus rathkii | reverse complement strand
GAGAATGTTAAGAACAATAGGTATATCTTGAATATTATCGTAAACTGCATAAAATTTTGTGGAGCATTTGAGTTGGCATTAAGAGGGAATAACGAAACTTTTTCCACAACTTTTTTTGGTGTCTTCAAAGGGCTAATGAACTTCAGTGCAGAGTTAGAAAATTCATTAAGGGTCAATCTAGAGAAAACCACTGTTTTCAAGGGAACTTCTAAAACAATACAGAATGAACTTCTACAAATTATGCTTGATATATGTCACGAAGAGATAGTAAGAGAAATTAATGAAGCTGATTTTCTATCTGTCATTGCAGATGAAACGAGTGATATTTCCAACATATACCAAATGGTTGTCATCTTTAGATATATTGTTAAAGGGAAACCAACAGAAAGATTTTGGAACTTTATTGCACCAGGAAAGCATGAAGCTGAATCACTTACTACTTGTCTTTTAAAATAGATCGAAAGGTTGGGTATCAATGACCACAAGGATAAATTAATATCACTAACTAATGATGGTGCTAATGTTATGAGAGACTCGTCTGGTGGGGTTCAGTATAAGTTGAGAGAAATATATCCAAAAGCTGAATAATTGAATATATACATTGTCAGGCTCATTAGCTTAATCTAGTGATGTTAAATGCTGCATCAGTTAACAGAAATGTCCGCACCTATTTTGCTAATCTTCAAGCCCCATGTGCATTTTTTTCCACTAGCCCAAAGAGAACAGCAGTGTTGGATCAAGTAGTGAAAAGACGACTACCTCGCTCAATTCCCACCAGATGGAACTTTCATTCAAGACCAGTAAATACAGTTTTTGAAAATAAAAAAGAAATAATAGAATGCTTAAAGGTTATTTTAAATGTGAACGAATTTCAAGATGCAAATACAATTTCCATTGCATTTGGACATATCAAGGTTCTCGAGAGTAACAATTTTAATTTTTGGATTTTTTTTTCAAGAAATCATGCCTAGCGTAGACTTTCTTTATGGTCAACTTCAAAAGAGGAACATTGACCCCAGCAGAATTAAGATCTGTATTGATACTTTTGAGTGGAAAGTTCTCTCCATAAGAGAAAATTTTAATTTTCAAGAGAGCGCTCGCAATGTAACAAATCGGAGAGAAACAGAAACAGGTATTTCCAATTTAAATAGAGAGGCAAAAGAAATATGTGACACAATAATTTGTCAGATGAAAGACAGATTTAAATTTACAGGTCATCTAATTGCTTCTACATTATTTCTGCCTGAAATGTTTGCCCATTATAATTCAACTATCCTGACCAAAACTTAAAAGAAACTTGCAAAATGTACCTCATAAAAAACTACAAACGGAACTTTCATTACTCTACAGCACTGAAGAATTTCGTTCAATGTCCGGAGCTGTAACTTTCCTCGATTTCGTAAGTGAAAATAAATTGGAAGACCTTTCAGTGAATGTGTAAAAATATTAAAAGTCCTTATAACCATCCCGATGACAAAATCGTAAGCTGAGCGGTGTTTCTCTACATTAAAAAGGATTAAGACTTTTGTGAGAAATACAATGGGGCAGAACAGGCTTTCGGTATTAGCAATGCTCTCAGTAGAAAAGGATTTTATCGTTAATATTTGTGATTTTAATCGCAAAGCTATTGAAAAATTTGCTCATTCCAAAGAACGGCGAGCCGATTTTCTTTTTAAATAAAAGAAACTGATGTTGTCAATTATTTCACACTTATAGGTAACAAAAATTCGTACTCCAAATATTTTTATTAGTATAAGATAGCAGCAGCGGCAGTTATATATATATATATAAGATATGTTGTTACATGCAGAAAGAAGTTATGATACGTTAATTAAGGTTATGTTGAGTTAAGAGCAGAAAATATATATATATATATTATTATATATATATATTTATATACGCGTATATTTATATACATATATATACATATATATATATATATATAGCAGTATATATATCATATATATTATATATATATATATATATATATATATATATATAAGTTATTGTTGTTGCTATATATATATATATATATATATATATATATATATTATATTATATATATATATATGTGTGCAAGTGAAACGTCGTCAGATGCAACCACCTATAAATTGTACGACGATCGCCCTGATATATATATATATGTTATGCTATTATTGTTATACATATATATATATACAGTTAGTTGTTAGCAAATAGTTATATTATTGCTGCTACATAGTTATTACATATATATATAAACAACAAACATATACATACAAGCAGCAGTTGAAGAGAAGAAGTAGAAGAAGTTGTTACTACAGAAGCTATTATTGGTTAGTTATTATTACAGCAGCAGTTAAGTTGCTATTACTATATTATATTACATATATACATATTGTTGTATATATAGCAGTTGCTATTGCTACGCATACTATATTGTTGCTCAAGTATAAATAGCATATACAAGCAAACAAGTTGGTGCATATACATATATGCATGTTGTTAATATTATTACATATATGGCTATTATTACATATAGATATATATAGTTGTTAGCATTATTGTTACATATTGCTTATATATATATGCATATATAATAGTAAAAAGTGTGTTGCGGATTGGGAAAGATATTTGTAGCTATTGAGGGAATGAATCCAATTAACACGAATTGCAAATCTTAGAAAATACAGTAAGTAAAAATCCATTAATAAAAATGCGTATATATATATATAAGAGTAGAGCAGTAGTATATTTATATATATAAAGTATATATATATATATTATATATATAAGTAAAGCTGTTATGTTAAGGCTGGCATGCTACTTCTACGGGAGGAACTACACTCCGTCAGTTTTTTTTGTTTTATTTTTTCAATATATTGTTAGTATAAGAATCCAACAATTTAAATTTTAAGTGTGGTGACGGGACATGATTCAGTTTAAATATATGTGTGGACCCAGCTATTATGGGCCTCTATGACTCCGTCGTTTTTTTAAATATATTGCTAGTATATGATACTAATAATTAATTTAAGTGGTAACGGACATGATTCAAAGTTCGAAATATTTTTGAACTATTTATATAACCTTACATTTTTTTTGATCTACCTTGCCTTTGAATTTAAAATCTTTCACATTTCAAGTTTCTGGGGTGTTTTCAAACTTCTTAAAGAAATCTCTGGGAAGGGCAAACCGCAAAGATGCAGGTCTCTCGGCTCCGGTGACTATCATGGTAGACTATCTCTCTGGGAGGGTCTCTGGAACCCCCTCTTGGTATTTGGGTGTCACGGTTCTCCGCCCTCCCTACGGGGGTATGTGGAAAACGTCTCACCCCCTTCCCCCATCGGCTCGTGACCCTCTTAATATATATATATATATATATATATATATATATGGTTGTTATTATGTATATATAGTAGTATATATATATATATATATATATATATATATATATATATATATATATATATAGCAAATTTATTTACATTTTTGTAATAAGCTTTTATACGCTGATTCAAATATATAATTGTTTTTTTTTTTTTTTTCGAAAGTTCAATTAACATTTCATACAAGTTTGAGTTTCCAAAATATTTCATTTTTTAAAATATTTAATATAAATGTGATCTTTGAAAAATTATTTAAAATATTTCGAACTTTTAAATCATGTCCGTCACCACTTAAATTCATTGTTAGTATTCCATATACTAGCAATATATTAAAAATAAACAAAAACAAAAATCATTAAACTGACGGAGTCGTAAACATAACAGGACCTATATAATGTGGTTATGGCTATAAATATTATATATATAGCGAAGATATATTAGCAAGCAGCAGTGGTGGCGCAGGCAAGGTTGGGCGGGTATATACAGAGTGAAAGATGGCGGCGGCAGGTTAAGGCTGGTTGGCTGGCTATGGGCAGCAGCATACATATATATATATATATATATATATATATATATATATGACCTAAGATTTAATCGCAATGCTCAATTCTTCATGCACTCCCATGGTGAAGTGCGAAACACTTTTTTTTCATCTGTTTCCAACTTTCAATAACTAATTTATATACTTTCAAGATACATATATCGTAGAATATATGCCTTTGATTTGCTTCATATTTGTTTAGTTAGTAAACTGGTGGATATTATTTGGGCTCTTGGTATTTTCACAAAGATTGTAGTAGGGAATGTAAATATTACGTATTCTCACTAGGTATAATTGGAAGGCTTCTTGTTACAGGCGTATATGTTAGAACAGTTGAAGGCAGCAAAGGTTGTTGTTACAGCAGGCTGGTTGCTGCTGCTGCTGGCTGCTGCTAGCTGCTGCGTTGCTATTGGCGTTGGCTATAAGCTGCTGCAGCTGGCTGCTGGCTGCTGGGCTGGCTGTTGCGAACACGGCTGGCTGGGCTGCTACAGCAAACATGTTAAGGCATGGGTGCTATTGGTGCCAGCGCCAGCGTCATTGCTGGCTATATTGTTATACATGCTGGCTGGTTACTGGCTGGCTACAAGGCTGCTGCTGGGCTACTGGCTACAGCAGCAGCTGAAGAGCATGCCAAGGTTGCGCTGGCTGGCTGCTGCCAGCAGCAGCGCTGGGCATATAACGTCATATATATATATAGCATAGTTATATTACTAAGTTGGTTAAGGCTGTTGGCGTATGTTGGTTACTAAGGTTGCTATTGCTACATATGCTGCTGGCAGCATATGAAGAAGGCAAGGTTATTGCTGGTTGGTTGTTAGCGTAGCATACATATGTTGGCTGCCAGCGTTACTATTGGTTGCTGCTGCTGTTGTTAGCGAAGGAAGAGTTATTGTTGCTGTTATTATCGTTATAAGGCTGGCTGTATATTACTATATATATAGGTATATTACTACATATATATATATATATTTCCTAAACTGATAAACCGAGAAACGCATTTTAAGCGATCCGAGGGAACTCCGTAGAAACATTTTGGCTATTATAAACTAAAAATTTGTGAAGCGTTTCATAAAGTCGTGAACTTTTATTATCTGTTTTAAATGAGATTTTTTTTCCATTTTCAAAATTATTTTATCATGCAGTTAAATTATTTTTTCGTTAGGTAATTATTAAGCTGGAATGAAAATAATTAAAAATAAATTATGTAAGGTAGATGCACAGGTTGGCGTACATGCGCTTGGAAGACTGCTCGCTGAAGCTCTCTCCCAATGCGCGCTGTGCCCCGCACCTGCGCCCGGCGCCCCAGGGGCGAGCGTGGTGCTGCGTAACACTCTACCGCGTAGCGCGTGTAGGTTATGGTATATATATATATATATATATAGATAGAGTATATAAAGATATATATATATATATATATAAGCATATATATAGTAAGGTTAACTAACATAAATAGTTGGTTGTTATATATATATATATATATATATAAATATAACCATAGATTAAATTTTTCTCACATCAACATGTAAATATTACAGTTAGTTAAAAAAAGAATAATTTTACTCCCAAAAACCTTTTTTTCATTTTTAACTAAAGAATACCATAGGGTAAACCGCAAGATGGCAGGAGTCGGGGTCTCTCGGCCTCCTGGTGGACGAGACTTGGGACTAACTTCTCTCCGGGGTGATTTATTCCGGAACCCCGTTTTGGTCTTGGGTGTCGCGGGGGCCCTCCGACCATCCCGGGGCATGAAACGTCCCTCGAGCCCCTAATGGAAATAATTTTAAAATATTGATTCTTTTAATAGGGATTGATGTTAGAATTTTCAGCTGATCCAAAATATATAAAATTTGTTTTACTGTAGGAGCTGCCGGTCCCTAATACATACCGTGAGCATTAAAAAAAATCTGACCATCTATATATATATATTATGCTAAGTATATATATATATATATAGGGTATATATAATATAAAGATATATATATATGTATATATTATTAAATTAAATAAGCTAGAGCAGCAGTTAGCATACATATATATATATTATATGGTTGTATATATATATATATATATATATATATAATATGTTGTTGGTTGTTGTTGTTAGCAGAAGCATACAGCAAGAAGGCTATATGTTGTTGCAAAGCAAGTGTTGGTTATATATATGCTACAAGCATATATACATATATTATGTTACAACAAAGTGGAGGGTGAACATACGACCAGCGATAGTTTACCAATCGCTGGTCAGGTGTATATTTACTTTTATCATTACCACTAATTTCATGGTGTTATTAGCTTTTTTTTTATTTTTATTTTATATTTTTATTTTTATTATTTTTTTTTTATTTATTTATTTATTTTTTAGCGGTTTTCCCCCCCCTTAAGTGCTTTAAGGGGAGGGGCGTTTCGGAGTTTTCACCAATGCGTTTTCGCTTAACCGCAAGGCCCCACCGAGCCACACCGAACCGCGCCGCACCACACCGCACCACGCTGGATAGTTTTTTTTCGCTGTTTCGCATCCTCGTTTTTTTCTATAACTCATCTACCTTCATGGTCCTTTTTAATCCGAAATATTTCAGTTTATTTCACATAGGATCATGAATGTATTTTTAATATCCACGAATGCATCCATAGACACATACATACACCCTTATACACACACACACACACACACACACAGACACACACACACACCCTATCATCCCAGTCCGGGTCCCCTCCCACCCCTGTTCCATTCACTCCCAGCAGTGTATTCTATACTCCAGATCTCATTCACTCGTGACTGCTTTATCTGTCTGTACTCTCCGAGGAGGTCTTCCCAATCCCCCTATACCATAAATTTCATTGAATCTATTTTCAAATTCGCCTTTCACTATATATATATATATATATATAGCAGCATAAGTTAAGTATATATATATATATATGTTATATATATATATTATTATTATAAATAAGAGTATATATATATATATATATATATATATATGTATAGTTGTGTATTTACTCTTCTGGAAGGTTTCACAGGTATCCCGGAAATTTTTTATTGTCCTGTAACTAATGAACCTCAAAACAATTATTGAAATTCATCATCACTCAACTCAAGCCAGATGTATATGCAATCATGCTACGCAAAACATCTTCTATCTTCTGATGCGAATCTCACCCCACCCGCAAGGAATAACATTAAATTGCAGTGATTTTAAAAGTATGTGATTCCAGTCTCTTACCGAACTGCAACTCGACCCGTAACCTCTTAAGGAAGTGTATTGAACTTAACAGATTGGGCTCTCTGAATGCCCATTAATATATAAACAAATGTTACTTATATATAAATCATTTTATGCATAGCAAAATTTTTGGAAATAGCTATTTCCATATTAAAAAGTTTAGAAAAGCGCATCTCGATTTTGCAATTTATATATATATATAAGTTATAGGTATATAAGGCGGATATGAGAGAAAGATATATATATATATATATATATATATATATTATATGGTGCGGCGCACGAAAACGCGAAAGCGTTTCACGATAAGTCGCGAAAACGGTTAAACACCCAAACATTGATAACTGAACGAAGCAATACG
>JABUQX010091619.1:30000-32500 GCA_015478945.1 Trachelipus rathkii | reverse complement strand
TCAAAAAAAATAACAGTCTTCTTTGATCGCTCTGTGTGACAACAAGTTATTTTTGTGATTTAAAAGTTAATTATATATATATATATTATATATATATATATATATATTATAATAAGTATATATATATATATATATATATATTTTTTTATATAATATTAATATATATATATATATATATATATATATATATATATATATATATATATATATATATATATTGTAATTGTGCATAAGACGAGCTCTCCTGGACTTTTAGTTATTATTCAATATATTTTAAATATATTGATTTTTCTTGTAGGATTCGTAAAATCAAGTACAGGTAATGTAAATTTATTAAATCTAAGCATAGTTAAATTATTATAATTCCGTTTATAAAATCGTAAACCCAGGCCATTTTTACTGAACTTGCCTATGTTTCATAAGTCATAACAAAATAGGGATTAATTAAAGATACGTTACAAAAATATCGACATGAAGTTAACAAAAAGCACCTTTTCAAATTTTTTTTTTTTATGAATTTTATTTGAAAATCGTATGTGAAGTAACATTTTTGCAATTTTTTAGTTCTTTTAATTGTTATATTTTTAATAGAAATTTACACTCCTGACCCCGTGAGTACTGGATAAATAATACAATTTTTATTTATAATGCATTTTTAAATTTTCTTATTTTACAGAAATTTATTTTTATACATTAAAAAATATATTATTTATGCAGTACTCACGGGTAGAAATATCCATTCTGCCATATATATAAATTATTATAATATATTAATATATATCATGTAATATCTATTATATATATATATATATATAAATATATATATATATAAATACGCACAGGTAGAAATATCCATTCTGACATATATATATATATATATATATATATATATATATGCAAATGCATGACAGAATGGGTATTTCTATGAGGGATTCGCCCCCGTACCCCTTACCCCTTACCCGTGACAGTTGAGGAAATAAAATTTTTATGTATAATGCAAATATTTTAAAAATTTCTTACTTTACAAAAAATTATTTTTATACACTAAAAATAAATTTCTCTAGCACTCACGGGTCGGGAGCCGTCTATTTTTATTAAATTTTAAGGCCTGTTGAAAATTTAATATATATATATATATATATATATATATAATAAATATATATATATAATATTTTTAGATCTAGATTATATTAAGGTTTTATTTATATATAGCTATGTATATATATTTGAAAGCTAAATAAAAATTAAAATTTTTTTAAGGCCTTTTGAAAATTTAAAATTAATTGAAATAATGGCCCCCAAAGGCAAGAGGAAATGTGTTTTCAATAAGGACCTTGAGAAAGAATACCCATATATGAAAAAGACATTTACGGAATCATGTGTTCGTTGCAACATATGTTCTTCCAGCTTTAATATCAGTCATGGAGGAAGAACAGATATTACACAACATTTAAATACTGAAAAACATAAAACTGCTTTGCGTGCCAGTGCATCAAGTTCAACACTCACAACGTTTTTCAGAAATGACATTTTTGGTGACAAAGAACTTAAATTAGCCGCGGCTGAAGGAGCATTTGCCTATCACTTAGTGCAACATAATCAATCTTTCAAATCTATGGATTGCTCTTCAAAATTAATCAAGACTTGTTTTGACCCTAAGTTTACATGTGCCCGTACAAAAGCGGAGGCAATTGTATTAAATGTCTTTACTCCAATAGCTATATCGGAACTGCAGACTGATATTCGAGAAGCCAATTTTATTTCGATTATGACCGACGCTTCAAATCACAAGGACATAAAAATATTCCCAGTACTTGTTAGATATTTCCAACCTGTTAAAGGGATTCAGATGAAACTTTTAGAAGTAAAATCATTGCCCTCGGAAACATCTAACACAATCTCTGCATTTTTAATTGAATGCTTAAAAAATATGAATGCAAAAGAAAAAACAATAGCTCTCTGCGCAGATAATACTAATTGCAATTTTGGGGGTATATCTAGAAAGGGCGTTAACAATGTTTTTACAAAACTCAAGGAGGACTTGGGACATGGTTTAGTTGGAATAGGATGTTCTGCTCATATCATTCACAACACTATTCAGACAGCTGCTGATGCTCTTCCTATTGATATTGAAGGCATCGTTTCAAAAATATATTCTCATTTCTATATATACACAGTAAGAGTTGAAAAACTTAAAGAATTTTGTGAATTTGTTAATCAAGAATACAAGCAAATATTAGGATATAGCAAAACCAGATGGCTTGCTCTACTCCCTGCGGTTGAACGTCTTCTGACAATGTATGCCCCCTTAAAATCATTTTTTGAGTCACAAGAAAAATGCCCTTTTGTGATAAAATCATTTTTTGAAAATCCTTTATCTGAAGCATGGCTTTACTTTATCCACAGTCAAGCGTCCACTTTTCACATGACTATTGAAAAGATTGAAGGGGATACAATTACAATTTTCGAAGTAATGTCAGCATTAAATGATTTACAAAAT
>JABUQX010091619.1:25000-27500 GCA_015478945.1 Trachelipus rathkii | reverse complement strand
TATATATATATATAATATATATATATATATATTATAATATATATATATATATATATAATATATATATATATATATATATATATATATATATATAATAATTTAGTGTTCAAGTATTTATTTTTTAATTTATGTGAAACTAATTTCATGAGAAATATTTCTAATTTACGTGCTTATTAATAAATCTTAGAAATGAAAGAAAACAAATTGAAATATTGGTTTTTCTTCTTCAATTCTATCAATTCAAACTTGTTAAAATTTTAAAATTAGAATTAAAATTACTCCTCATTTTAAGTTTATTTATTAGAAAAGGTTTTGTAGAAATAACTTTCGGAAAATAGAAATGTAAAAATTTAGATAAGAAGGATTGATTTTGAAATGGTTTCTTGTCCTTCGAGCATTTAAAAGTGGTGTTCGCTTCAAATGAAATAACTAATTCTTTATTTATTAATTTGCAGTTGGACCTGAGCAGAAAATCGACCAACTTTCGCTTTTGTTTTTTTTTTTTTTTTGATGTAATATGTCTTCACCGATATTCTTCTTTATATATATATATATATATATAATATATATATATATATATATAGTATATATATATATATATATATATATATATATATATATATATATATATATATATATATATATATATATATATATATATATATATATATATATAAAATATAATATACGAATTTATCATATATATATGCTAAGTAAATAAATTGACAAACTAATTATATCACAGGTTTTTAGCGAGATATAGCTTGGTCTTAACTCCTTAGTAAAATAAAATACCGCTACAAAAGTAAACGGCAATGATGCTATATTGTTTCATTTCTTCCCCTAGTCTAACCATGAAGTTACAAGATGTCAATTTCTTAGGAGCACTAATGTTACTATATTTGACGACGCTGCATCCCCCTCTACACCAGATTCTATAATTGGCAGAACCTCATTGTTGCAAGTTGTAAATTGGTTTCCTTTCTTACAATGGCCAATCTTTTATTAAGTTACTATACTTTGAAAAATCAGTATGACCCCAAGGAGTTTGATCTGTATTATGCTATTAACGACGCTATTTAAACTCTATTAGGCTTACCCAAAAAAATCAATTTTAAATTCAAACTCAAAAACCTTTCTATTCCGGTTTATATTACCTTACTCTATTTTCAATAATCAAATTTTCAAGTTCATCAAACGATAAAAGGACTTTACAAATTCAGTAAAGGAATTTGAAAGTATATGATTTTGTTCTTGTGAATCAGACTGAGCTTTTATTCAATATATTTTAAAAATGCCTAAACTGAACAGAGGTTCACAATGATAATTTCTGGAGTTTAAGTTAGGAACAGAGAAAGTTTCAAAATAATTTAAAATTTCATCAAACGTTATTTTCTTGGAGTGGTTTTTTCCTATCAAGGTATTTACTTTTTCGCTGATTTAGATTTATTATTTTGCTGAATTGAGCAATTTAATTATATATTTTTTTAATTTATTTATTTATATGTTTATTTCATATTCTATTCGTATTAATATTTCATTTATTTATTTCAGTCTCTCTCTCTCTCTCTCTCTCTCTCTCTCTCTCTCTCTCTCTCTCTCTCTCTCTCTCTCTCTCTTCTCTCTCTCTCTCTCTCTCTCTCTCTCTCTCTCTCTCTCTCTCTCTCTCTCTCTAATTATATATTTTTTTAATTTATTTATTTATATGTTTATTTCATATTCTATTCGTATTAATATTTCATTTATTTATTTCAGTCTCTCTCTCAGTGGCGTAAATAACGCCCCCGCAAGCCCCGCGGTGCGGGGGGGCGCAGGAGCCGAGAGGGCGCACGGCGGGCAAGAGGGATGAGCACTTTTTCGATGAAAACTCCATAATGAAAGCTCTCTCTCTCTCTATATATATATATATAATATACTATATATATATTATATATATATTATATATATATATAAAAAATATATATATATATATATATATATATATATATATATATATATATATATATATATATATTATATATATAATATATATATATATACATATATAATATATATATATATATATATATATATATATTAATATATATATAATATATATTATATATATATATATATATATATATATATATAAAATGTATATCTTTTATATATATATATATATATATATATTATATATATATATATATAATATATATATATATATATATATATATATATATATATATATAATATATACGATATTTTTTAACCCGATATATTGATATTTTTTTTAAAAATATCCATTATAGTCGATATTTTTGTATTATCGTATCACTACTCCTAACGCGGCATCGCGGGATTTAAGAAGCCAATCAGAAGCCGCCAACCGCCATTGCTATTATTGTCTTTCTTTGTCAAACAGTTGAGCTCGTTATTTCCCCGTGTTATTTCTTGTGTCAAGTATAGTGTTTGCTTATTGTGTCTTAAAATTTTTTTCGCCCATTTAAAATGTTTAAAAATA
>JABUQX010091619.1:5000-20000 GCA_015478945.1 Trachelipus rathkii | reverse complement strand
AAATATTTTTGGAAAGAAATAAAGATTTCTTTTGGTACCTTAGGCCTGGATTTTTGTACCATGCTTTCATATCGAATTTTTTTTAGTTTCGTTTCAATAAAAGAAACAATGAAAATGTTTAGTAGGGTACCCATTATTTATTAACATGCTAACAGTTTTCTTACAAAAAAAAGCTGTTTTAAAATATTTTTGGAAAGAAATAAAGATTTCTTTGGTACCTTAGGCCTGTGGATTTTGTACCAGCCTTTCATATCAAATTTTTTTCGCAGTTTTCAGTTTCAATCAAAAGAAACCATTAGAAAAAAAAAATAAAGGCTAAATAATGTATCTGTGACTTTTTCACAGGGGAAAATAATCCTTTTCCTCTCTGATTTTTTTGTGTTTGCGAAAATTTCACTAGAGCAGTGGGTTAGGCCCTACTAATTTTTAAAAAAAAAATTTTATATTTTTTTTTTATTTTTTTCTATATTTAAGTGATTTAACTTTTTGATAGCTTTATGGTCGTAGGAGTAAATGATTCCCTTAGTATATTTTTCAGCGAAATTTTTATATTTTTATTTTTTGTAATTTCACTTCAAATACACTTTACAAAAATTTTATTTGAAGTGGAAAAAACGAATGGGCCCCACACCCCTCTGAGAATTTTTTTTTTTTTGAAGACTTCAAATGTTATAAAATTTTTTCCTTTCCACAATTTTGATTAACATTTGTTATCAAAGTTTTTGGGTACACTTTATGAACTTTGGTTACATTCCTTTGCTTTGCGTGCTGAGCAAGATCGGTTATAAGATTTAATGGTTGAGCAAAACTTTTGGTAAGGTATTATTTTTATCTGTAATTTTAAGGATTTAATGGTTGTGCAAAAAAAAAAAAAATTTTGATAAGGTATTATTTTTATCTGTAATTTTAAAATTTAATCCACTCATTTAAATTAAATAATAGAAATCAAAGAAATAAGGTGAAACACTTCTTTTCATAACTTTTGGTAAGGTATTATTTTTATCTGTAATTTTAAAGATTTAATGGTTGTGCAAAATTTTTGGTAAGGTATTATTTTTATCTGTAATTTTAAAGATTTAATGGTTGTGCAAAATTTTTGGTAAGGTATTATTTTTATCTGTAATTTTAAGGATTTTATGGTTGTGCAAAAATTTTTTTGGTAAGGTATTATTTTTATCTGTAATTTTAAGGATTTTATGGTTGTGCAAAAATTTTTTTGGTAAGGTATTATTTTTATCTGTAATTTTAAAGATTTAATGGTTGTGCGCATTTTCATTTATAAAGGTTTGTGCGCAGTTTCATGATGATTTTATTTTTATTTGTAACTTTTGAAAATTTATTAGACAGACCTGGTATCTTGGTCTTATGTATAAGGTTTATGCGCAGTTTCATGATGATTTTATTCTTATTTGTAACTTTTTGAAAATTTATTAGACAGACCTGGTATCTTGGTCTTATGTATAAGGTTTATGCGCAGTTTCATGATGATTTTATTTTTATTCGTAACTTTTGAAAATTTATTAGACTGACCTGGTATCTTGGTCTTATGTATAAGGTTTGTGCGCAGTTTCATGATTATTTTTATTTGTAACTTTTGAAAATTTATTAGACAGACCTGGTATCTTGGTCTTATGTATAAGGTTTATGCGGCAGTTTCATTGTGATTGTATTTCTTATTTGTAACTTTTTGAAAATTTATTAGACAGACCTGGTATCTTGGTCTTATGTATAAGGTTTATGCGCAGTTTCATGATGATTTTATTTTTATTTGTAACTTTTGAAGATTTATTAGACAGACCTGGTATCTTGGTCTTATGTATAAGGTTTGTGCGCAGTTTCATGATGATTTTATTTTTATTTGTAACTTTTGAAAATTTTATTAGACAGACCTGGTATCTTGGTCTTATGTATAAGGTTTGTGCGCAGTTTTTTTAAAAGTTTGTGCGCAGTTTTCATTTTTGAAGGTTTGTGCGCAGTTTCATGATGTTATATTTATTCAGAACTTTTGAAAATTTTATTAGTCCGACCTGGTATTTTGGTCTTATGTATAAGGGTGCGCAATTTTCGTTATGGTAGTATTTATTTTTTTTTCTACCCCATATACTGCATCAGGGTCTTTTTTTATATAATTTTATTATTCATAAACTCTTTTATTCATGTATTTTTTAATTAATTAATGTTGGCTTATAAATTTTTGTTTGTTTTTCTATGTACGTCTTCGTTTATATTTTTTATTTAATTTTCGATTTATTGTGTTTATAGGCAACTAGTATTGGGTTAGAAATAAAGATTACGAAGTCAGATGCGAATTTAATTTATAGGCCATAAGAACCTTCATCCCCTTACTTCAAAGCACGAAGAAGTAGTTTTTTTTTTGGGGAGAGTAGCGACGTCTTGCTTTAAGCATACAAATCAAGAAACTCAGACAAATCCCAAAGTTGCCAGACGATATTTCATCAAAACGTGTTCACTCAACACAGGTACAACAGTTTTTCTCTATAAAATTTTAAATGCAAAGATTAATAGTTTTCATTATTTATTGGCAATACAAATTTTATTCACCCCTTTGCATTTTATACTAACGAAAGACAATTTTAACTTTAACGTAACGTAAACTTTTGGGGACTTATTTCTAATCAATATACAAAAACATTTTTCACAATGACAACGGATGTGGTCCAAACACCAGCCAATGATGGCACACAAAATAATGATGGAACAGCCCCAAATTCAGCTCAAACTCCAGCTCAAAATCCAGCCCAAATTCAAGCCCAATCTACGGCTCAACCTATAGCCACTATAACACAAGTTACGAGACCTGAATTACTCCTCACAGGCAGAGTCAACGGTAAATGGACTGGTCCTTCTTTAAATACTTGGGAGATAAATGTTAGAGAGAACATTCAACTCAAGCATTGTGTCTCTGAAACAACCAAGTTGGCCCAGGCGTTGAATCAAGTAAGTAATGATCCTGATTCTGAAGTGAGGCAATTTCTGAAC
This sequence comes from Trachelipus rathkii, assembly GCA_015478945.1. Lineage (NCBI taxonomy): Eukaryota > Metazoa > Arthropoda > Malacostraca > Isopoda > Trachelipodidae > Trachelipus > Trachelipus rathkii. The sequence continues at coordinate 17,000 of JABUQX010091619.1, read as the reverse complement.
GCGAAGCCAAAAATCTTCAATGTCCCATCCCTTGATGTTTTCATGGCCAAGATAAAAGCTCTGATTTTTCCGGACAAACCCCTTTCTTCTCTTGACGCTATGTTACGCATAAGAAACTTCAAGTGGGCTGAAGACCGTTCCCTTAGTTCTGTGGCTCTCTCTTTGCAACAATTATACACAGAGCTTTATGATACACTTTCCCATTTTGGTGTCGCTTTCCAACCAGACGAAAAGCTCATCACTGCCACTGCATTTTTACATCTTGGTACTTTACTGCCTGAAAAACCTGATATATTTCGCAGAGATTTCAAAAAATTCTACAACCCCACCCTCGACATTACAGACCAAATTCAAGAATTCTTACAGAGGTCGGAAGGCAGGCTAAATAATCCAATCAAAATGGTTGTCCCTCAGGCAAATATTCATTTCCAAAAAGCTGCTCCATTCACTCCCAAGCCTCAAAATTTTCCCCAGCGCCAAAATTTTCAACAAACCCCCCAAAGCTATCAAAGAAGACCTTCCAACAATTATGCAAAGCCACAGGCCCCTGTTTCACAACCTAGACAAAATCCACCCCGCCATAACGCCCAAATCTGCTATCACTGCGAGCGTGCAGGCCACTCCACCTCCCTTTGTCCTTTTGACCCGTACTGCCGAAATTGTTCTGAAAAACACCGTAGAGGGTCGAAACCAAACTGCAGAGACTCAAAATGGAATCCAAATAACACAAATATTCCACTGAAGCACGCCCCTATAACTGAGCAGATTAAACAAAATATTATCAATAATAGATGGATGGGAACTGGTATATTCAGAAAATCTTATCAAGGAGTGAAACCGAGAACCAAATCGAACTACCAGCAAAAACCGCATCAAAATCATGTGTCTGCATGGAAAAATAAGCAAACCTCATATGCCCGAATGGCAGAGCCCACCACCACCTCATACGACGAAGAAGCCCCAGATGACCAATATGATTCGCAACAACAGTCTATGTATTATGATGATGAGTATGATAATTATTACACAGATGACCAAGATGGGCAAAATTTTTTCCAATAAGGAGGGTAGGCAAGTTGGAAGAACCTCCCCTCCTGTTGAATAGAGATCCAAATCCTAACACATGCAACAATTTAAATGTTACTAAGTATGAGTGTGCTGAAAACGAACCCGCCAATGCTGTCTCTCTTAGCTCAAAATCACACAACACACTGGATAGGGTGCAAAATGTCTCTTCTTTTTATTTTTTCAGTTCTGAGTATGCTGTAGATGATGATGTATCCTTAGCCGTTCCAGAGGATGTACAAAATGAGACGCCGGGAGGATCTGTAGATTTTATAAGCGATAACTTTAATCCATATGTATTCCTTTCTAGGGGTCCTCCTGCTCAAGAATCTCAACAAGGTCTAAAAGACCAGGTGGTTGGTAATTTTACAAATGATTTTTATAATTTTACTTCTTCAAATTGCAATAATAATATTTCTTTTAATATTAATAATAATTTTAATGAGGTAGTAATACCTATGGGAACAGAAACAGTTCAAGTAGAACATGACGAAAATGGAAAATCCAACTCAGAGTTTTCACACCTCACATTGGGTCCCCCTATTGTCTGTTTTGGTAACAGGATAGAGAATAGGAACCCTTATATAACGGAAGACACAATATCTCACACTAAAAGCAGTAGAAATATGCATGACAAAAGTCTGGATGATTCCAGTTTAGCACAAAATGCCGCATATAGGAGGGAGAATGAGGAAAGTAATGAAAGTGTAAGCATTGATATTGATGTTGCTTCAACGCAGATGAAGCATCAGGAAGGAAATAGAGAGATGGAAAAATGTGATGAAATATGCACAGAGGATGCGAAGGTTAAGAACAGCAATGCTGTAGGCATCTCACATAGCACTCTTAGGCATGATATTGGTTATGGGACATCAATAAACAGTTTGGATGGTGAAATAGAGGTCAGAAAGCGCATTTTCAACTCTTATAGAAGGAACAGAATGTATTAAGTAGAGCACATGACAAAAGTAATATATCTAGCATAGCACACACTAGAATAGATAATAGTACTCCAAATTTACTTTTAGATAGGGATTTAATTGTAAATGAAAATTGCAAATTGAGCCTAAATTTTAAACCCTTTCAGCATAGGTTTCAAAACTCTTCCTCTACTTCTGTTATTTTATCTCCATTCCAATTTAAAGATTCCACAAATTCTTTCGCTGTATTGATGAAAAACTATGATCTCTCCCCACCATTAATGCCTAGTATAGATTTCTCTTTACCTTCTAACCACACTTTGACTATTTCACACGAGAATCTCTCACACTGCACTCCACTCCACCTCCCCCTCCCCCTCCAAAAGACTCCTCAGATACCATTTTAAATTTTAGTGAGGCATTGTTTTCAGACTCTTTATTAGATACTCACACTCATGTTTCTGTGCAAGATAGTTTACCCTCAGAACCATCATTTGATAAATATTTACAGCCTCACCCTCCATTTAGTTCCTCTCAAGTTGAAATTTTCACTTCTAATCAAAATATGAGCTCTCTCTCTCCTCCTCAAGTAGCAACTTATTCCTCCTCTTTCACTAATAACACGGTTCCATTTTCAAACTCTCAACCGGCCATTATTAATTCACATTTAGAGGAAAAAGAATCGATCCACACACCCCCACAGAACAAAAATTTTAAATCTCATCACCAACCCTCTTTCTCAACACCTGATTTTTCAAATCCTTCTACTCAAACCACACCTATAATAGACTCTAATATCACTCTATCTCAAACCAAATCATCTTCTTTTTCAACTTCAAGCACTAAACACAGTAGTTCTCAAAGCACTATCCCACCGGAGCTAACTTTGTCTTCATCATTTGCAAACAATACAAACATAATCAAAGATGAAAAAGCAACATATCATTCTCTCATAGGACCCGCTTATTTTCTTGATACTGATATATCTTTTAACTCTTATACATTACTCAATAAACGCTTTCTCTTGGATTCGGGATCAAACTCCTCGCTCATTCGGCATTCCCTCATCTCAGAATTAGAAAGCAAATATGCCATTAACATCCCCTTAATAAAAACTCCTATTGTTTTGAAGTCAATCACAGGGGACACATTCAACCAGATTGGTACCACAATTTTGCATATCCACATTAAACACATTTTGGTTCCTGTAAATTTCATTGTCATTGACGACTCTCTTTGTGGCTTCAAGGCCGAGTTACTTTTAGGAACTAATTTTTTAACTCAACCACAGATTAGATTTGAAGTTCACAAAAACACTATCTCTATTAGGTCAGATACAGCTTACATCTCTATGCCTCTCATTCCTATATACCCACAACGTCAAAGCCCTCCTAAACCTCAAGTAAATCACAACACTTCCTTGCCTCTCTACCCAACAGATACAAGCTTTGCAAATGATTTAATGATTGACACTGATACTACATATAAACTATCTATCATCAAAAATGTCACACTAGACCCATACTCTAAGACCACTCTATCTGTAAATGCTCTCTCCTTAGCACATACCCCCCCCTGACCGTCTCATTTTGACTTCGGAAAAGTCGTTTCTTCACAATTGTATATTTATTGGAAGTGTTATGAGCACTGTACAACAGGGCCAAGTCCTTTTAGATATTATTAACATGTCCGCCGCGCAACACACATTGCAATCAAACTCCTTTTTGACAACAGCAAATCCCCTCTTTACGCTAGATACTCCTTTTGAAACTTCGCACGTCAATCTAGCCACCTCGTCTAAAGGTATTTCTGCAGCGAAACTGCGAAAAACATATAAAGAAATCGTTCAAGAGTCTTTTAAAAATGAAGAGGATGAGTGTGCAGCGCTTACAGAACCGAATCAACTAGAAAACTTGTTGGACCTTCTCATGTCCTATAAAGACATCATCGCTTTAGAGGATGATGAGGTGCCTATCTGTCCCTTAATGAAATTCAAAGTGACCCTCAAAGATGACGCTCCAAAGGTACTGTACAGGCCCCAGTACAGACTGCCCCACCGCTACCTAAAAACTATAGAGGAATGGGTGCAAGATTCTCTACGCAAAGGCTACATAAGACCCATTTCCAGCGAACACTCGGCACCTCTCCTAATCATTCCAAAGAAAGACGGGACGGCAAGAGTAGTAGCCGACTATAGACTCTTAAATTCGCATACCATTTTGACCAGATTTCCTTTGCCTTGCATTAATGATATTTTAAGCTCTTTGGGAAACAGCTCCATCTTTACCTCCCTTGACCTTAAACAGGGCTACACGGCGATGGAAATTGAGAAAGAAACTCAACCGCTCCTTGCATTTAGAACTACTAGAGGGCAGTATTGCCCAACCCGTTTGAATTTTGGATTAGGCAATGCACCAAGTGCTTTTGCAAAGCTAATGGAGTTATGTTTACATCATCTCTTAGGCGACGCCTGCAGAGTTTTCCTCGACGACGTTCTTATCATGGGAACTTCTCTTGAAAACCATCTTGAAAACATAAAGAAGGTCTTTGATGCATTTCGGAAAAACAGGCTAAAAATGAAGCTTTCGAAGTGTAAATTTTTAAGAACCTCCCTACTTTTTCTCGGTTTTAAAATATCCCAAAATGGTATTAGCCCAGATCCCATAAAGCTTAAAACTCTTACAGCTTTCAAACCGCCCACCAACGTCTCAGAGACGCGCAGTTTACTAGGTTTTTTAAATTATTTTTCTCATCTTCTGGAACATTACTCAGAAACTATTAAGCCAATTACACACCTCATCAAAAAGAACAGCACTTTTTTCTGGGGTCCCGAGCAAGCTGAGGCTTTTGAAATACTTAAAAACAAGTTATTGTTACAGCCACAGTTGTGTTACCCAGACTATACCAAACCCTTTTTCATCAACACGGACGCCTCAAATATTGCTCTGGGAGCTGTTTTATTCCAATTAGATGAAAACAATAAGGAGAAACCCCTCTCCTTTATCTCAAGATCTCTTTCCAAGGCAGAAACAAACTATCACACTCTCGAGTTGGAAGCTTTGGCTATAGTTTTTGCCCTTCGGAAATTCAAGAATACGATCTTCGGCTACGAGGTGACAATTATTACCGACAACCAACCTCTGATACATCTTATCAGACATAAGCAGCTTTCTGGGAGACTCGAGCGTTGGAATCTCTTCATCCAACATTTTAACCCCACGATTGTCTATAAACAAGGAAAGTTAAACGTGGTTCCAGATTATTTAAGCCGAAACCCCCCTCCTCTAACATACACTCTCGCTCAAAACACAGTTCTGCCAAAAACAAGCTTTCATCTAACAAAAGAAAACTTTGTGAGAGAACAAAAGGCCTGCGGTAGGTTGAAGGATCTCTTTATGATTTTGCGAAGCCATTAATCTCTCATAACAAACCTCTCCAGCAGCAAGACACCACCGCGGACACATTTCCACATGTTCTCATTGACGACATTTTGCATTATGCAACACAGGATGGCACATTCTTACTACAGGTCCCGGATTCAATGATACATTCTATCATTGAATTCAACCATGACTCTCTCCCATCTGGACATTGTGGCATTGAGAGAACAGTATATAGAATCAGGGAAAAGTACATATTTCCAAAACTATATACGCTGGTGAAGGAGTATTGGAGAAATTAATTCATCTTACAAGATAAGGGCATGATCCAATATTTTAGATGTTGGGACCCCATTTTAGCCCCCACCTAAAAATGGACATCAAATTCGGAATTATCAGCCGATTTTGACCCTATAAACACCAAACTGTAGCTTTTTTGGCCTCTAAAACGTTGTTTTCCGGTGTTTTTCTGTGTCTGTAGTCATTCTTTCAAAATTTTCAATTTTTCAAAACTCATGTTTTTGACATTTTTCGTATCAACTTCCAGAATTTTTTTTCGAAATGACTTCAAACTTGAAATATGCATAGATGGGTCCATTACCTACAAAATGCACTGAATATTTTTAGATTTTTTGAGTTTTGTGCTCAGCGTTGTCCAATTTCCAAACCCACTTTTTTTTTTGGATTTTGAAATGAAAAATTGCGATAATTTTTTTTCTGTTCGGGCGAAGTGGATGAAATTTTCAGGGCATATGTAGTCGGGGGAGAGGCACATTTTTTAGATAATTTCTTTGTATATGCATTAGTTTTGGATTTGTTCTTGGAACAAATTTTCAAAAAAAATTTTTGAAAATTTTAAAATTTTCTTTTGAGGTATACAAAAAAATATCTAAGTAAAAAGGTGTATCTCGCCCAACTATACAAGCCCTGAAAATTTGATGTTGATCGGATAAGTAGGAAAAAAAATATATCAATATTTCACTTTTTTGAACGATTAAATTTTTGAAAAAGTGAAATATTGATAATCTTTTTCTGCTCCACGTCAACATCCTTTTCAGAGGCTGCGGCGAGACTCTTACTTTAGACTGGCACGGCGCCTTCAAGAAAGGCCTAAGGCCGATTTAAATCCCAAGGCACTTTGAAAAAATGTGCCTCTGTACATATGCCTGAATTTCGTACTAAATGGCTGAAACAAAAAGTATCTGTCATTTCAATCAAAGAACCAGTTAACGCTTGACACAAACAAGAATTTGCCATTTCTTGCATTTCAAGTTGTGAAAAATGTCAAATATGGGTTTCAAGTAATTTGAATACAAGCCTGTGTGTGCATCTTGTTAGAATGCCTATTGTGTTCTCAGGTCAAAATCAGCGTGTCCAGGCAGGCTGACTGTCCATTTAGTGTGGCGAGGCTGAAGGTCTAAACCTCTAAAATATTGAATCATGCTGCAAAACAGCTGAAATAAAAAGATTGCAGAAATCAAGAGTTACCCTCTTCCGCTAGAGCCATTCTCGAGACTTCATCTCGATGTGCTGGGCCCTCTACCTACCTGCAAAGAGACAAAGGCAAAATACATCTTAGTTATGAAAGACAGCCTTACAAGGTACGTTGAGCTAGTGCCTCTAATACAGCACACAGCTAAAGATATAGCACAGGCATTGCTAGAAAGAGTTATATGTCGACATAGTACTCCAGAAATAGTAGTCTGCGATAGAGCCCCAGAACTAACTTCTACCTTCTTCAAAGAGATTTGCAAGCAGTGGGGTGTAAAAGCAGTAAACATCGTCGTTCGGAGGCCAGAAGCCAACGGTTGCTCGGAAAGAGCAATCTCATTCGAGATCATTTGAGACACTATGTCAACTCGAACCACACAGATTGGGGTAAATTAATTCCTTTCACTCAAATTGCAATAAATTCCACTTTTAACTCTTCTATCGGTTGCACCCCACATTTCTTATTGTACACGTACAACAAACGCCTTCCATGGGATCTTCCTAATTACATCTCTCCTTTTACTAAAGGATCAGAACCTCAAAAACCCATTCATGAATATATACAAACTCTTGCTGAAAGAGCTAATCTCATTCGAGACCAGGCTCGCCACCATCTTCAACAAGAAACAACAACACAAATGAATAAACAACATAAGAAAGCAACTTCAACTCCGATTAGAGTTGGCGATTATGTGTTTGTAATTGACGTAAAGAGACCAGGGCAAAGTCCAAAATTGTTTTCGAAGTGGACAGGCCCGTTCTTGGTCAAACAGTTAGTTCATTTCAATAAGTTACTTTTGCAATGTTTAAAAACTTCTAAAACTTTTATAGTGCATAGGGACAACATAAAAATTACTTAGAGCTAATAATATTCCAATTTCTACTACCAAACCAAAGAGTGATCTTGTACCATCTAATAAACCCCCTCCTAATATAGTTCAACAAATTCACCCCCCCCCCTCCCCCTCCCCCCCCAATTCCTAACACCATCTATTTTGAGAGACAACTTCCCCCTTCCTTACAATCACCACAGAGAAATCTCTTACCTCCCCCCCCCTCCTTCCCCACCCCAATCTGACTCTCCTTCCCCCCCTCAATCCCCGGATTCCCCCCCCCTACCCCCAAACTTCTCATCATCCACCCTAAGTCTTTTCTCCCTCCCCCCCCATTCAGCATCTTCTCCTTTACAGTTCTCATCTACCACTTCTTCAACTTCTCACTCAACTCCTCCATCTCAAACTCAAGCAAAACCTACCTCCCACGCCCACCTTCCAAGCCCAAAGAAAAACTTCTTTTTCTCCCCCTCCCCTCCAAAGAGAATGTCCTTTAAAGGTTTTCCCACCAACATACCCCCCAGATTATCTTTTGATGAATCTCCACCATCACAGCTTTCTGCACCTCACATTCAGCCTTCAGCACCTCACATACAGCCTTCAGCATCTCAAAGTCAACCTCCAACAACACCCCCATTACCACCAAAATATCACTTCAAAGTAGCACATCCAATACCAACTCATCCACACCACCACCACCTCCACCTATCCCACAAGAACCTTTACAACCTCCTCCATCATTCCCACTCCCTTCTCCTCAAGACACAATTCCTATCCCCCCATCCACACCTAGAAATACATCACCTCCTTCCCCACCAGATAACAGATCTAGAGATCACACCTTTGTCCCAAATTTCCCAATGAGAAACACAAACATCCCTCATCCCATGGCTTTAAGGGACAGACAACAAAGAACAATAACTAGAGGTGGCAGACAATATTATTTACCACCACAACAAAATATTCCTCGAGGTAGAGGTTTTCCACCAAGACATCACAAGCCGTGAATATTTATTTAGTTTTCTTTTAAAAACTCCCAAGGGGAGAACAATTTATACATTTACACCAACGTATAAATATAAAAACATATTAAAAATAGACATTTTAAAATATGCAAAATAGGAAAAGTTAAACCCATTTTCCAAGAAATAAGATATTTTTTTTACAACAAAATATTGAAACGAAAACCATCTCTCATAAAATTTTTTTTCATATATTTTCTCACAGGAATCATGCATGTAATTTGGTTCTGCTTTCAAATATTATTATCAACTTCCTTTGCTCTGGAAAAAGAAATCAAATATGAAGTACACCCAGGATTCATAGCAAAACGAATAGGACAGATCAAATTCATCACTTCCTATCTAGAAATACACACAGACTTAAGATGTACAACAGAAATTTTTCATCAAATACAAAGGGTAGTAAGCAAAAATAATAACTTAACATCTATTTATATTCCTTATTTGCAAGACCGGTATAAAAGTAGATTTTATTCAGATGAAACTAATACTTCCCCAGAATTAAGTTATATAAAAACATTGGACGAAATTCATAGCTTTATCAAAAGATCCCTGGGTCCTATCTCATGTAAAATCTCAGCCTTCAGCAAACCCCAGGAAAACCAAAAGAGGTATTATGGACATAGGCGGTTCAACGTTGCAATACCTATTTGGAACCGCCACCATGAATGATATTCAAAAGCTCAAAACTAGAATAGACATATTACAAGATACACGAACCCACTTGTATAATTTAAAGGAACAAATACACAATAATACCAACACCTTAACAGCCATAAAAGATAACCTAATAGTCATCACAAAGTACGTAAATTCATCAATTTCTTCAATAGAGCTTCAACAAGAGCTCTTAAAATTAAACATTTACCTCAACTTAGAAAAGATCATCTCAGATAATATATATAATCTTATTAGGACAGTTCAGAACATCTGGGAAAACGCCAAAACACATATCACTCCTCTAAATTTGTATTCATATGACATCATACTTGAACTTATTCAAAACAGCAGTCAAACTCTACATCATCAGCCAATACTTCCTCTTAACCGCGAAAATTTCTACCAATTTCTTACTTTCTCCTGGTCATATATTCAAGGAAATCACCCCTATATAGTATCCACCATCATACCCTTCTCCGAAGAAACCCCTTATGAAGCTTACAACATCATCCCATTTCCAACCCCCTTCAATAATACTTATTCTAGAATCATACTGCATAACCCCTATCCATATTACTTTTTAAACCATAAAACATTAAAATTTACCTACAGCACAAGTCTTTCAGAAGATATTTGCAAGCACTCAAACGATAATTACATTTGCTTTCCTTCAAATCTTATACATCAAATAGATTATCAAGATTGTATCTTGTCAGCCATACTTTCTAAACCCAACACTACATTCTGTAACTATAATATCTATCCTTACAAGTTACCTTACACTCTTAAAGTTGGAAACTATACTTTAATCTCTTTTCCTTCTCCTATAACCGCTTCTATCTCTTGCCCTATGAAACAGCCAAATTTAGGCACTGGTGCATTATTCTCCCTCTTCCAAGGATGCACCCTGGTATCTGAGAATTACTCTTTCAAATACCCTCCACACTCTTCCTTGCAGACCAACTGGCTTTCAAGAGGCCCTCAGTTTCCCGAACACCTAGAGACATCTCATGACTTCCTTCCAAATATAACTTCTTTTACTTCCAAGTTGAAATTAAAATCTATTCATCCACATTGGGACGCTTCGTTAGATAACATAAACAAAACTTTACGGACTCAGGAATTAATCAACATCCATTCATTTTCCATATCTGGTTTTTCCATTTTCATTGCTATTCTCTGTACGGTAGGAATCTACTACTTTTATATAAAACTCCGTCCAATTCAGTCCGCTCCTGCAACTTCTCCGGCAGCTCCTTCGGTAGTACCGAGCATCCAGCATATCGTCCTTCAAAGAGCTCCATTACCAGAACCTAAAACAACCACCAGTGTATCCCGAAATAGAGCCAATCTACTCAAACCCATCTGCCAAAATCGTTTAAGACAGGAATTTTTTTTTCTTCTGGCAAGGGGGACTCTATACAAAGGATCATTTTTGTATAGGAAATTTTGAAGGAAACCACGTTTTCCTCAAAGGCCGTTTAGCTTTTGATAAAATAAAATATAAAATAGATACAACTTATACCCACCCCTTCTTGTCTTCCCAATTTTACGATTGGTTAGTAACGCAATCACCTGATGCTACCCACCTCCCCATCCCTATTACTATCAGAAAAAACCTAAAAAAAAAAAAAAAAAAAAGTTTCAAATTTCACCTGTTTTTTACAATAAATATTCCTAGTGCTTTCGCTCGGCGTAGTTTGACGATTTCTATATCTTTCATAATTTCTACTTGAAATATTCTTTGTAATTTAAAACTTATTGAAAGTTGTTTTCACTAAAATTTTTGCAAGGAAATTCAACGGTCTATTTCCCCAAGAAAACATCTCGCATCTGTTGGAAATCTTCCCCCCCCCCAACTGAATACAATCCCTCCCGCTCCCCCTTTCTGTTTGTTCGGCAAATCGCTACAAGCATCATTTTTGTATTTGAGATATGGTGAACTGTTGCGCTGCTCTAAAAATCCGATTTGATCAAATTTCTGTTCTGGTAAGCAAACCACGTTTTTTTTATTTATTTTTTTTTTTTTTCTTTTTCTTGGGTTTTTTTTAATAGCGTTAAAGATTTGCTAAAAGCATATTAGGATCTGTTTTTTTTTCTTTAATCTTATATATATATAGCGGCAGTGAATTAAAGCCCATATACCGTATAGAACTCCTTGGGTAGTGACGATCGGGACCCAAGTGATTAGTCTTAATTTTAGTATTTTTTATTATTTATCTTTCTACTACTTGAAATAAGCTTTCACCAAAGTCTTATTTGCAAGTAGAAACCCTTCTTGTCGCACAGGCTATATAGATCTAGCTTCCTCTATCCGGTTGGTGTTTTCCAAAATTTTAATTTTTAATTATTTATTTTTTTTACTACTTGAAATAAGCTTTCATAAAAATCTTATTTGCAAGTAGAAACCCTTCTTGTCGCACAGGCTATATAGATCTAGCTTCCTCTATCCGGTTGGTGTTTTCCAAAATTTTAATTTTAATAATTTATTTTCTTACTACTTGAAATAAGCTTTCATAAAAATCTTATTTGCAAGTAGAAACCCCTCTTGTCGCACAGGCTATATAGATCTAGCTTCCTCTATCCGGTTGGTGTTTTCCAAAATTTTAATTTTTAATTTTTAATAATT